>PVJI01006896.1:0-82166 GCA_004026765.1 Micronycteris hirsuta | reverse complement strand
CCCCGCACAGGGGTGGGGGGTGTCCTTACCCCAGTACCAGCCATTTAGGGGTAGTGACTATTGCCAGCCTAGGATAGGATGTCTTTTTCATTAAATTCTTCCATAACTAGATCATCAACACCTGATTCAGTGACTTAAGAATCTATGACTTTAGATTTTGCCCAAATTTTCTGATTGATTGAAAGCCTTTCTAGGAATACTGATGGGAACCTACAAATAAGCTCTTTAAAGTTAATGACGTTTATAAATCAAAGTATTTTTCTTTTTCTCTGACTCTGCCTTTTCAGGGTAGAGATGGAAGTAAAACTAAAGATCCTTAAGCTTGAAACTTTTTTTAATTCAGAGAAATGTAACAAAGAAGTTTAAAAATGTTGGATTTTCAATAATGCAGAATCACTACCACAACCATTATCAAAAAAATCTTAAAGGCATGGTAATAATAATTATGATGAATTTTACAAGGAGAGTATATTTCCTTATATGCTTTCTAGCTACAAGTGCCTGATGACATTTAAAATCTAGATCTTCTGGGAAATAAGAGAGAATAGTGATAACGGGGCTAAATGACAAAGCATATCCGGGATGTAGCGCCCCCTGGAGGAAGACCCCGCTCCGCCCTCTGGGCGTCAGCAGGCTGTCAGCAGGTCCCAGTGACTTCACACCGAGAAATTGGGCAGAAAACCTGCCGTCACACGTTGCTATATTTACTTTTCAAATTTATTTTTTCTCAGAGCAGGTGCTAAAAGCCCCAAGGCAAGTCTGAGATGACATAGATTCACTTCCCTCAGTTAGCCTCAGAACTGCCTTTGGTGTCAAGGGCAGGACTGGGTTGTTTTCTGAGAAACGAGCGCCCAAGACACCAGTCCGGGGAGGACAGTGACTTCCTTTGGATTACCAGTTACAATGTGCTGGAAGATCCTTGTTTTTATTTCACCGACTGTTGATACATAACCTTAGCCTTGAACCCATGGTGAATATTTTAAAAGTATTCTGGCTTGCGGGGTGGGGTGAGAGAGGATTCCAGAGAGTTAAAATAAACTAGGAAAAGCTTTCATCTCAGCATGCTGAAGTATACAGAAAGAAGAAGTAGGTGGGTAGTGGGTAAAGAAAAGTGAGAGAGGAAAGGAGCTTGTATAGAAAAACCTCGGCTATTTTTAGGAACATACTATTGCATGAAGATCCAAGTCAATGAGGGTGCCCCTTAGAGCTTTGTGGCTCTCATGGGTGCCGTCAGCAGGGACTGCTGCGGTTGTGAGGGTGTGGCCCGAGGGCACAGAGAAAGATCCAGCCCCTGTGACCCTCTGCACGGGTCCTGGCAGAGTCCTTCACCAAGCGCAGGATGCACTGCATTCACCCCTTCCTTCCTTCCTTCCTTCCTTCCTTCCTTCCTCCCTCCCTCCCTCCTTCCCTCCCTCCCTTTCTCCCTCCCTTCCTTCCTTCCTTCCTTCCTTCCTTCCTTCCTCCCTTCCTTCCATCCTCCCTCTCTCTCTTCCTTCCCACCTCCTGCATTCCCTCCTTCCTATCTTCCTTTTAATCTGTTGGCCTGCTTTCCTTTCAGTCTTCTTTTCTGTCCTTTCCTATATTTCTACCTCCCTCCCTGTCTCCTTCCTTCTTTAGTGCAATTCCCCAAGGAAATAAAACTACTAATATCAAGTATGATACCTATTATATCAAAGTCTTATCTTTAGCAGGGAGTGGAAGGAGCAAGGGCTGGACTTTATGTCTTCAGGATTTTCAAAACTCCTACAACCGACAGAATGTATAATCCCATGAACTACATCGACTATGATTTACTTCCTGGTGGTAACTATGGTTTGGAGGAAGTGTTAGTTTTTGCTGCTGCACTGCACTCGTTTGTGACTTCGGAAAGTGTATCAGCCCTTTTTAGGCCAAGAAGTCCTTCACTTAGAAATGGCATGTCCTCGGGGAATTAGAAATACCTAGAATACTTAATACTACAAGGTAATATGACTAAAAAATGCCCACTGCCTTTGTAACTGTGCTATTTTTCAGAGTGTCACACACAAAAAAAGATACTTCTCCATAAGTCTGTCTCTATCAAACAGGAGACCTAGCTATTTACTCTTTGAAGGCATAGAAGATTTTTGAATTCATGGTAAAAAATACGAAGTCTTGGGTCATTGAAAAGGAAAGGCCAACTTAACACAAACATTCACGGGACATAGTTATTGTAGGAGTCTTTTTACAGATTTATTGCTTAAAAAATACATTTTTTTTCCTTCCACAAAATCCCAGCAATTTAACACTGTTTCAAAACTGGACAGCGGAGAATATTCCTGCGAAGCCCGTAATTCTGTCGGATCTCGCAGGTGCCCTGGGAAACGAATGCAAGTAGGTAAGCGTGAACGATCGGAAGGAACAGACGGCTTGCAGTTAGGTGCACGTTGCTGGGGGTGGAAGTTGGGGTGGGACAGGGCTGCATGATGGGAGCATACGTGGGAAAGAATGTTTAAAACTAGATGGATATAATGTGTTGCAAGCAGCAAAGATGCTGTTTTCTATCCATGTCCCAAACAAGCCAAGAATTTTTAGCATTACACTTTACAATTTTTTTATTTTTAATTTTTTTAAAGATTTTATTTCTTTATTTTTAGAAAGAGGAAGGGAGGGAGAGAGGGAAACATCAATATGTAGTTGCCTCCCGCACCCCCTACTGGGGACCTGGCCTGCAACCCAGGCATGTGCCCTGACTGGGAATCGAACTGGTGGTTCACAGGGTGGCACTCAGTCCACTGAACCACACCAGCCAGGGCCCTTTACAAATTTTTGAATCTTTCAAATAATTGCTTTGACACTACACCCATCAGAGCAATCTTTTTTCAGACAAAAGCTGAGCCTTGTAAACTACTCAAGGTCAAGGACTCTGTATGGGTGTTCAAATTCGTGCTCTGCCATATACTAGCTGCATACTTTTGGGCGAATTATTTAAACTCTGCACCTCAGTCTCCCCAAAATGGAAGTAGTAATGTAGAGTTAATGAAGATGAAAATAATAGTGGAAAGTGTTAGAGTAGTGCTGGTGTATCGTGAGCACTAATAAGTGACGCTTCTACTTGTTATCAGGTTGTTGTTCATTTTGTCGATCTTCTGAAATACTGTGCTTACAATTATTGCAATTATAGCTTCTCAAAAAAGGCACGTTGGATATAAATTATGGATCTAAGTTACTATAAAGTTAGCTGCCATATATTACATTACGCAAAATAAGCTTCTTAGAATCCAATAAAATTAGAGCTAAGAATCTTTTCAGATTATGGTTCAGAACAATCATATTGTTTTTCCATTTTATTTTGAATAATGTGGTTTAATTCTTCCTTGTGTGAAAGCCATGTGTTTTGAAAATGGCTGTATAACAGAGAGGGGAGAGCCGAGATGGTACCCCAGGGGTTAAAGGTCACTCAGGGGGCTGTACCCTGAAGCAGAAGACTAAGGGTTCCCTTTGGTTTGGGGCTTGATGGTGTTAGAAATTCATTTCTCCACTGTGCTTAGAGGTCTGCAGATATGTGTGCAGTAATGTGTATTGTCTATGTACAGTTACACTCAGCATTATTTTCTGAAGAAAATAATAATCTTATTAGACTTCAGGATATCCTAAAGTATAAGATATTCAATAGTAACTTTGAGTGTCAGGTTTTTCTAGATTCAGGGGTACATATTATTCACCGCATTCATCCTGGTGTTGACATGGATGGTCGAACACAAGCATTTGCTTAAATTACTAGAAACTCTCTCAGTGCTGCTTTGGAGTTATCATTACGAAAAATCATTAGAACCCGTTATAAAAATTAGCACATCCAGTGTTTTCCTAACTTCATTCACATACTGTCCTCATGGGTTTTACTATAACCTTGTACCACCTACGTGATTGCTATTTATTTTTTCTTTAAATGGCCATATGTCATTTTAATGCCTAATTTAGCTGCATCTTAAGAAGTGATTCTGTGATATTATGGTCTTGACATTCTAGTCGCATTTTCCTAGCTTGCAGTAAATGAATACTTAACAAACAGCCCTGGCTGGTGTAGCTCAGTGGATTGAGCGCGGGCTGGGAACCAGAGGGTAGCCGGTTCAATTCCTAGTCAGGGCACATGCCTGGGATGCAGGCCAGATCCCCAGTGAGGGCCACGTGAGAGGCAGCCACACATTGATGTTTCTCTCCCTCTCTTTCTCCCTCCCTCCCCTTATGTCTAAAAATAAATAAATAAAATCTTAAAAAAACAAACAAAAAATTTTAATAGTTTGTGCTTTGCTAGTAGTACCGCTCTAATTTGATCATGATTTCCATATATCTACTCTTTCTGATATGTTAGTTTAAAGGTTAAAAGTAATTTGTTTAATGCTCACCCATTGTTCTAAGTATTTTATGCCCTTGGTTTGGAATTAGTATAATTTTAAATACACATGAATGCATGAAATCTCATGTTCACTTTTCTTTTTGAATTATCATTAATAACTTGTAGCCCAAAGCAGAATCTGTTAACTGTTCTAAAGAAGTTCTTTTTGAAGTAGAGAAAGAAAATAAATCATGAACCTGCTGATGATCTCTGGAAGATCCTACCACATAGGATTCTAGCAGTTTGGTTCCGTTCTTTTTATTTGTAGTAAGGATGCCCTCTTTCTATAGTGGCTTGTTTTTTTAACAAAGAACGCAAAATATTTTCATATATGGTGTTATATTTTCTCTTCGGTGAAGCATAAGATGGTTGTATGACTTGCTCAGCATCTCACAGTAAATGGCAAATTGGCTGAAAACAACTTATCTCTAACTTAGGAGCCTTATCACTTCCATTTCATTGAAGAAAATGAAATAAAATTTATACCATGACTTAGCACTGATAGGGTAAGATAGTTTTTTCTTTTTTGTCAGGATTTGCCTTTTGCTTGAATCCTTCATTGATGTCAAGTTCATTGACAAACTACAGGACAGTTTTTTTTCGTCAAATAATAGCCCTTAGGTTGAACCCTTCATAAATGTCAAATTCAGTGACCACTACAAAGAATATAGTAGACACAATTTGGTTCTCAGGAGTATCATTTAGTTATTTAATTTGCTTTACATTCTATTTGTGAATTTTCCCTCTTTTCTATTTTTTTCCAAGTAAATCGATAGAGTTCAGTGACCTTCCAATATTCAAGTAAATATGAACTGAGTTCATACCAAGCAATAATTAATGTTTTCTACTCTGGTCAAATTACTCAATCTTTCAAAAGATTTATCATGGTTCCTTTAAAAAAATCAGTTGATATTTCAATGGTATCTGGGAAAATTAATAACACACTTGGCATGAGGAAAAAACTTGGAAACAGAATGTTTTTATGAAAAGCAGACTCACTTATATTTTAAAAAATTTTTCCCCAAATAAGCACTGCTTTAAAGTATCTAAAATTACTGTTCAGAAAAGACATCCCTAATATTTTCTAATATTACCAGAAACTTGGTAATATCCTAATTAATACTTGTGTTTTCATAAGACCCCTCTGAGGAATTGCTCCTTTAGAAATACAGATAACTGTCATGTAATCAGTACATAGGAAGTGTCTGAATGATGGGGGAGTGTGGCACACGACATCGTTGTGGGCAAGGTGGAGAAATACGGTCCAAATTGAAGGCTGCATGGATTCACATGTAGTTGGAGGCTGTACCCAGAGTATGGTAATAAATTGCGTCATTGAAGAGCAGAATCTAATAACTTGTTGCATAGTTCTTTCCCCAACAGAGTCGTTTTCATCATTTTATGGGAAACTTGAGGGTATTTTTGATGCAGTTCAAAATTAGAAAAATACTAACTTTGGGGCGTTAATCTAATTCTTAGGCAACAGTCAGTATCTGGGGAAAAAAAACTCTCACAAGTTGGTAACATGGTAATGATTTCAAACTTGGGTCTCAAAAATCCAGTTGTATTAGGTTAGAGGAGAGATTACTTAATAGCAACAGGAAGAAGCTTTGGGGGAATTGAAGTCATTTTAAATTTAATGGAATGACAGTTTAATGGCATATATGCAATGGCATATACATATGTACACACGCCCATACAAGCACATATAAATCCAAGTATGTTTCTCACACTTCATTTTATAGAAAACAGTGTAATGGGCTTTCTTTAGGGCTGAGTGTATTTTCCATAATTTGTGAAATTGACACAGATGATGATGGAGAAGAATTTTAAGTAAAATATTTTTGGGGGGAAGGGTGGTAGTAGAATACTTGAGCTCCCTGAACTTCAAAAATTGCTTCAAATCTGGTATTTAATCTTATAAATTATTGCATCTCCAAATGAATGCAAGAGAATACCACACATGTTATTTCTGGACCATAGAATTTTTTAAAATTGAAAAGTCTTGCCAAACATGGTTTTGTTTATATTTTCATTCCATTTTGAACCATGTCCTAGTAGTGTGTTGGTTGAACAGACTTCAAAAGCACGCAATTCCCCATGCTTATGGTATAGCTGCAAACGGGAGCTTTTTTGACCTTTTTCAGTTGAATGTCTCCGTCTGCCCATCTCTTTGACATCAGTTCACGCGGGGTTTATTTTGCATTCCAGATGATCTCAACATAAGTGGCATCATAGCAGCTGTGGTAGTTGTGGCCTTGGTGATTTCTGTTTGTGGCCTTGGTGTGTGCTACGCTCAGAGGAAAGGCTACTTTTCAAGTAAGTGACTTTCACCCTCTGCTAGACAAACTCCTGTGAATACGGAGGGTTTTTTGTTTGTTTGTTTTTAATGAGACACCATTTCTCTTGAGAAGCTCAAGCAAACTCTGGAGAGTATTTTTTCATTGCTTTTTCTGTAGTAGAAAATATCCAAGAGGACAGGCATGAAGCACCGTGGCAGATGTAGAGAAGAAAGGCAGAGCTGCCTCAGCCCAGCATTCCAGGAGACACCATGGGATGGCGTAGTGCAGTGACACCTAGGGACACCTAGTGACAACAGATAGCATATATGGATGTTTATGGTACAATTACATGTGTTGGAGATCCTTTTAAGTTAGGAGTTGTATACCTCAAGTGATAAATTGACTTCTACTTATGAGAAATTTCATTGATATAAATCTGTGAACTGTTTTATCAATTGGGAATAGTGGAATGTTGAATGTGAAATTTAGCACAACTGAGAAGAATCGTTCAGTAAAAGCTAGAAGCCTGCTGTGCTGGAGTTGCTTTGGAACAAGGTTTATAGTTCTTCATGGTTAGCCCTCTTGTAATTCTAACCCCCCATTTGGTGATAGGATGTAAATGTGTGAGATTAAAAAATAATCTTTTTTATTCTCTTAATGCATTTCCTTTCTCCTTGGTCTTTACAATTATCTGAGAGCTCAAAAACTGTAGAACTCCATAAAGTCCACTGGGATTAGTGTATAAGGTAGAACTTTTAATGGAATAATACATGTTAATACAGCATAAATTGGTTTTAGATCTACCATTTCACAGTGAACATTAATTTTTGAGTTTAGGTTTAAAAAAACATTTTATACCAAAATAAAACAAATTTAAAAGGAGTTTCTAATAATACCTATAAGTAGATATTAGCAAGAAATGTTTCCATGAACATGGTTTCAAGGCTGTCTAGCCTTCATAATTAAGAACTGTTCTGTGAATGAATAATACTTGTTCATTTATTTGTATGGTTGTACAATCTAGTCCAGTGTAATTTTATGAATGGAATTGGCTGAGTCCCTCTGCTGGTCACCAGTGAAAGTACATATGACAGATTGCTCAAAATTCTTACCATCTTTATCTCTACATGCAAAGAATATATATATAAGTATTTTTTGAAGATTTGGTAAACATTTTTTTTCTTAAAATACAGAATTAAAGACATGATATGGCTATTAGTAGTTCATTAGCTAAAAATGTCACTCCCATTTTCATCTGGCAGAAAATCTAAGAGAATCATTTTCTAGAACTTGCATTTTGGACAGGGGTTGGCAAACTACAACCTGTGGACCAAATACGGCCCACCACGTGTGTTTTTATGGCCCATGAGATATGAATGTTTTTCGTAGATGAATATTTACAATCTATTTGATAATAGGAATGCTAGCTTTGAACCCCAATTAAGGGAAATATTATCATCCCCAAAACAACTTTTTTCTGTTTAGCCAACACAAGACTTTATTATTCTACTTAAAATTTTACTGGTAACATTTTTTGAAGTTTATTTTCTCTTGTTATAAAATTACCTACAAAATATCCTTAATTTCACCTCTTGGCCCACAAAGCCTAAAATTTTGCCATGTGGCCCTTTACAGAAAAAGTTTACAGACCCTTGAGTTAGAAGGTACAAATGTCGGCAAGTGTGAATCAAGACTGAGAAATATAAATTAAGCATAAACTCATTTTTATATGAATGTGTATCATGCTGTATCAACTCTTATATTAATGATATATACTTATTCTTTTGTAGAAGAAACCTCCTTCCAGTAAGTATACTTTCTTAAAATGCATGCTTTTCTCTCATATCAACTAATTTTCTGTTAATCATCTGTTTAAAGTCAAAAGTGGGAAGTTATTTGTGAAGATTTTTAATCCCATGGGAAGTAACTGTGACTCAAGTTCAAGAAATACATCCCACTTCAGGCCTCGTGCCTACTTGTCGATGATGTTTCACTATCTACAGAAGAAATACATTCATTAATTTGACTTCGTAGGCATTTCCATAGAACCACTTTAAAGAATGTATTTGCCATAATTTGCTAAATTAAAATCTTCCAAGTAATTTTACATTTTTACATTTAATTACATTTTTTACATTTAATTATGTACCGATTCTGTGCCCAACAACTGTCCCTGGGACTAGTGATCCAGCCGTGAACGAAACAGGTCAAAAGCCCCTGCTCTGTGGAGCTTACATTCTAGGACAGAAAGGCTGAAAGGAAACAATTGTGTCCGATTATCATAAGAATTCCGGAGAGAAACAAAGCAGACAAGAGAAGAGAGAATCTTGGTGTAAGAGTGGAGATTGTCCTTGTACATGGTTGTGGTTAGGGAACGCCTCACTGAGGTGGTGACCTTTGAAAAAGACCTGAAGGAGCCGAGGGAGCAAGTCATGCAGACATCCAGGAGAAGAGTGCTCCAGGTGAGTGGAGAGAACAAACGGAAAGATCCTGAGGCCAGGGATGCCCGGAATATCCGAGAAACATCAGTGTGGCTGGAAGAGTGAGGACAGCGGAAGGGGAGATGCACGCACGAAAGTAGCAGGGCCGGATTATACGGAGCCCTTGCTGGGCAGTCGTGAGGAGTTTGGCTTTGGCTCTGAGTGAGATGGGCAGAGGAGTGGCATTGCCTTAATTCTAGAATCTCCCACTGGCTGCTCTACTGAGAGTAAACTATAAGGCGACCCAGGGCGGGGAGGCAGGGAGACCAACCCAGAGACGACTCAACGATCTAGATAAAGTGGCAGTGGGGTCCAAAGCAGTGGTATTGAAGACGCTGCAAAGTGATAGGGTTCCGGAACCATTTTTAATAACTTGGTGACTGACTTGAGTGTGGGCTATAATAGAGAAATCAAGGCCACGAGAAGGATGAGTTACCGTTTACTGAGGATAGAAGATTTCAAGAGGAGCAGGTTTGAAAGTTTCCGTGGCAGTAGGTGGAGAGGTCTGGAGTGTTTAGGGAGTTTACAGTCTCAGATGCCTATTAGACTTCCAAGTACTAGAGCTAATCAGTAAGTAATTGAATATATGAATCTGGAGTTCGGGGAAACAGCTTAACGAGAGTCAGAATGTTAGGGCTCATTGATGCATGAGGTCTGGATAAGATCATCTAAGTCCCCAGTTCATGTGCATTTGACCTGTGACCGTCCTGCTTGTACGTGTGGAAATGGCAGACCCAACTCTGAGTCCACGGGCACCCCTTCTGCTCTCAGCTGACCTCGCTTCAGATACTTGGCCATCTCCTTCATCTCTTGAAAGCTTAGCTGCCATTGATTTCCTGTTGCCAGACTTGCTGCTCACTGCCGGTCTCTGAGCCTCATAATCTCAGTCCAAGTCCAGCATGAGGTCCAAGTTCCCAGGACTAGTGGTGGCAAAGAGGGGGAGTTCAGAAAGGGGGGTGAGCCTGATGGTATAGCCACCCCCATGCTGCCCCAGGCATCTGCGGGTCTCCACTTTTAGTGAGTAAGACGGAAAGTAATCAGAGGGTTTTGAGCAGAGGAGAGGCATCATCTCATACACGGGAAAAGGCTGGCACTGCTGTGCGGCAGGGGTTAGTCCTCGCTTCACTCACAGCGTCTCTGTAAACCCAGGTAGTGGTGCGGGGCACTGCCTTTATTCCTGCTCACATCTCCCATTTGTCTAGTCCATGGCCCTCGGAATTTGTTGATTAATGAACTGGATGTTGCATTTGTTTGCTAGGGTGGCCATAACAAAGAGCCACAAACTGGGTGGCTTAAACCACAGAAATGTATTTTCCCGCAGTTCTAGAGACTGGAAGTCCAGGATCAAGGTGTTAGCAGAATTGGTTCCTTCTGAGGGCTGTGCGGGAGGGAGGGACCTGTCCTGGGCTTCTTCCTTGGCCGACAGATGGCCTTCTCCCTGTGTCTGTTCATCATCTTCCCCCTGTGTGTGTCTGAATTTCCTCTTCTCGTGAGGATACCAGTCATATCAGATTAGGGCCACCCTGGTCACCTCATCTTAATTTAATACCTCTTTAAAAGACCCTCTCTTCAAATATGGTCACATGCTGAGGTCCTGGGGGTTGGGACCTCAACATGTGATATCGGGGTGGGGGGAGACACAGTTCAGCTTGAAACTATCATCACCACATAAAACTTTCTTTCCATGGAAAAAGTGAAATTTGAGATTATAATCTCAAACTTTCAAAATGTTAAATGTTACTAAATCAATACATGGAAAGTTAGTAAATCTCTGTTTTGTGCATTCCACAAAAATCTGTAGCATATTAGCTCCAGGCCACAACTCAATACAGGGCTTCCCACACACACTGATATTTTGTTGCATGGCTTCGTGAATATTGTCTGTAAATATAAGACATTCAGTTGGGATTTCTGGCTTTTTATTGCACCTGGCTGTGGTAAAGTTTCATCTTCCTGTGGAGAAAATGTATGGAGGTAACATTCAGTGAAAGGGCATGTGTTTCAGAATTGGAAGTGATCGGGTAATAAATGTTGTTTCTTTTATTCCCCAAACAGGAAGAGCAGTTCTGCAGCCAAAGCCACGGCAATGAGTGAAAATGTGAGTATTTTTAAAGCATATTCATAGAATGGATTTGTGTAGGGAAGAGGGCAAGGACATGAAGTAACTGTGTGGATGTGATGGATTTTCACTTTTAATATACTTTGTACTAGGGCCTGCCACTGGTCTTTAGAAGGAGCTGAATAAATGTCAGCTTCCACCCCTGTCTGCGGAGGCATGATAAAGTTGCCAGCACTTACAGAGCCCCACTGTATAGGTGAGGAACCTAAGGCACTAGTTTTCACAGGATCACAGTGGCAACGCTGACAACCAGGCAACTCGATTTTGTCAGCTTGACTGAGCAACTTACTTCCGCAGCCCTGGGGTCCCAGGACGCTCCTTTGGTTAGTTAAAGCGCTTAGAAATTTAAAGGATATAGACTATCCTCTGCTACTGCTGAAAGAAGCATCTCAGAAATCCTTGAAATGACGCAGTTCTCTAACTCAGATGGCTAAGGGAACGTAATTTAGATATTTGGGCCTGGTGTACTTCTGCATTCGTAAATACAGTGAAGCAGTAAACACATTGATCAGATATTGTAGCTCTTTGGATAGAAATTCGACTTTCTAGATTATTTTTCGGAAATACAGTAGGGGGAGGGAGGTTTCCAATGTTTTTAGAAGCCTGAACCCTTTCTTGAGAAATGGAGCACTGGTTCTCTGAATTCCTTAGTATTCGCTTAGATTTCCTCTCACTGGAGTGTGGGCTGGGGCGTGAACATCAGTATTTTAATCACGTCAGTCATGCTGGTGGACACTAATGTTGAACGCCCATGAACTGCTCTATAGAGTTTTTTAGATCAAAAACGTTTCATATTGTCTACTCCAGAGTCTGTCAATCACAGAAGTCATTTTACTTTGTAGTTTACTATACCAAAAGCATATTATTCTTTAACTGGCTGACAAGCAATATGTAACACTCCATATCTGTTCCTACCATTTGTGGAAAACATTCTTTGAGTGTGGAGTAAAATACTCTCATCCCACCAAGCAGCAAGCGACACCTTGTGGCTGAGTTGGAAGAACAAACACTTTTGACTTTTTCTTTGTCTCCCTCTCAGTTGCTCGCATCCAATTCTAGTTTTGCCCTGGAATGGGGTTTCTCAAGCTTGGCACCATCGACATTCTGTCCCACACACTGGAGTATGCTTAGCAGCATCCCTGACCCCCACCCATTAGATGCTGCAGGATGCACCTAGCAGACACAAAAATGGTCCTGCTTTAATTCCCACCCCTAATTCTTTACTCTTTAGGCACATTTTAAAAGACCATGTCTCCTAGTATTTAATTATTTAATTCCCCATAAGGTAGATTTAATTCAATATATGCTGGTTTGTACCTGTAAGATTCTTACAGTGGATGTAGCTTAATACTCATAGGGTTTATATATTTCTTTAAACATAAGTTAATACAGCATATTTAAACTTGGGTTTTCTTTCTTTTCTTAGGATTTCAAGCACTCAAAATCCTTTATAATTTAAAAGAATTCCCCTTTGAGAAACACCAATACCACAGTTGTTACGCAAGTTATTTAAAGATTATAAAACTCTGCTTTGTCTTACATTTGCAAAGAGGTACATAAGGAGATAAAATTGGTATTTCATTAAAATTTTTATAAACACTAAATCACTTGAAATTGTTATTTTAAACAAATAGTTTTGGGCGTCCGGTCAAGATGGCAGAGTAAGTAAATGCTGTACTTGCCTCCTCCTGTGACCACATCAAAATTACAACTAAAGTACAGAACAACCACCATTGAAAACCACCTGAAGTCTAACTGAACGGAAGTCCTACAAGTAAGGATATACAGAAACTACTTCAGACTGGAAGGAGGGGCAGAGATGCAGGATGGGCTGGTCCCACACCCGTATATGGCAGTTAAAAATCGAGAGGGATGTCTCATCTGCAGAGGTCCCTGCTGAGGAGTGAGGGGTCATGGCCCCACACCAGGCATCGAGTCCAAGGTTCCAGTGCCAGGAAGAGAAGCCGCCATAACTCCTGGCTGTGAAAACCAGCAGGGATTGTGGCTGAGTGAGACAAAGAGCTTCGAGAGTCCCAGGCGTTCCTCTTAAAAGCCCACCCATGGACTTACTAGGACTCACCCACTCTGAGCTCCAGTGCTAGGTCAGCAGCACTAAAGGACATATGAGTAGTCTGGCAGCAGGGCAAGAGCTGGAAGGGTAGCTTTCTCCCAGACAAAAGTGTTGGCAGAGACCATTGTTCCTTTGCTTCGCCCTCCCCACCACACAGCTGGCAGGCAGGTGCCATATCTGAGTCTCCATCAACCTGGCTTTCACTGTTCGTCCTGCCCTGGTGATTCTGAGACCAAGCCACCCAACTTTCGGGCCCAACCAAACCATTTCCAGTGGCTTTTCCATACAAATGGCCTGTCTTGGCGCATGGTGCAAACTTTCCTAAAATCTTTCAAAGGTTCACAAACCCCAGACACGCTGGTCTTGGCATGCTCTGTGCCTCTTGCTAAGGATCCCCAAGCCCAACACTAGTGACAGCCAGCCTCAGCATGCAGCTTAGCCTCTCCCAGGCATCTCCAAGCGCAGCAAAGTGGCAATCCTCTACAGATCATCTTGTAGCTCACACCAAGTGGCCCTGAACCAACACCCCCCCAGTGGCCAACTTGCGACCACACCAGATCACCACCCGACCACCTCCACAAACAATGCACTCAATGGACAGACTTGGCAGACCCCAGGTCCCTGCTAACGCAAATCCTGCTGCACAGGGTCAGCCTGTGCACAACAGCTCCTCCACTGTAGTCACAGTCGGTCCGTCCTCACAACCAATTAGTCCCTCCCATTGACATGCCAACAGCAGTCTCTCAACTACAGCAGGAGGGCACATAAATTCCACACAAGGGACACCTCTTGAGCACCCAGCTCAAGTGACTAGGGAGATTGCACCACTGGTCCCTACAGGAGACCTATTACGTAAGGCCACTCTACCAAGACCGGGAGAGATAGCAGTTCTACCTAATACCTAACAGAAACAAATACATGGAGGCAGCCAAAAATAAGAGACAATGAATCAAACGCCAAATGGAAGTGCAGAACAAAACCCCAGAAAAAGAACTAAACAGAATGGAGACAAGCAATCTACCAGATGCAGAGTTCAAAACACTGGCCATAAGAATGCTCAATGATCTCAGTGAGAACTTCAACAAAGAGATAAGAAACATAAAAGTAGCGATAGAAAACATAAAGAACCAGTCAGAAATGAAGACTACAATAACCAAAATGAGTACACTAGTGGGAATCAAAAATGAATTAGATGAAGACTGAATCAATGATTTGGAAGATAAGGAGCCAGAAAATGCCCAATCATAACAGCAAAGAAAAGAATAAAAAAAAATGAGGCTAATTTAAGGGACCTCTGGGACAACATCAAGTGCACCAACATTTGCATCATAGGGGTACTAGAAGGAGAAGAGAGAGAGCAAGAAATCGAAACCTATTTGAAAAGATAATAACAAATGACTTCGCCAAGCTGGTTTAGGAAATAGACGTATAAGCCAAGGAAGTGCAGAGAGTCTCAAAACAAGATAAACCAAAGAGGACCCCACCAAGACACATCATAATTGAAAAGGCAAAGGTAAAGACAAAGAGAGAATCTTAAAAGCAGCAAGAGAAAAGCAGTTATCTACAAAGGACTGTCAGCCAATTTCTCAACAGAAACTTTGAAGGTCAGAAGGGATTGGCACAAAATACTCAAAGTGGTGAAAAGCAAGGAACTACAACCAAAATTACTCTACCCAGCACAGCTATTACTTAGAATGGAAGGACAGATAGAGCTTCCCAGACAAGAGGTTAAAGGTTAACAGTTAAAAGTTATCACCACCAAACCAGTATTACAGAAATATTAGAGGGACTAGGAGGAGGAGGAGAAGGAGGGGGAAGAAGGGGAGGAGGAGGGGGGAAGAGAAGGAGGAGGAGGAGAAGAAGAGGAAAAAAGAAGGGAGGAAGGAAGAGAAGAAGAAGAAATAAAAATATAAATATTAAGTGGCAATAACTATCAACAATTACTTTAAATGTAAATGGATTAAATATTACAATCCAAAGACATAGTGTGGCTGAATGAAAAAGAAAACAAGCCCTTTACATATGCTATCTACAAATTTCTCACTTTAGATCAAAAGACTGGCACAGACTAAAAGTAAAGGGATGGAAAAAGACATTTCATGAAAATGGAAACAACAACAAAAAAGCTTGTGTATACCAGACAAAATAGACTTTAAAACAGAGGCTATATATAACAAGACAAAGTACCCAGCAATTCCACTTCTGGGTATTTATCCGAAGACACCACTAATTTGAAAAGACATGTATCCAATGCTCACTGCAGCATTATTTGCAGTCACCAAGATGTGGAAGCAACCTACGTGCCCATCAATAGATGAATGGATAAAGAAATAGTGTATATATACAATGGAATATGATTCAGACATAAAAAAATGAAATCTTGGCCATCTGCCACAACATGGATGGACCTAGAGGGTATTGTGCTGAGTGAAATAAGTCAGACAATGACAAACACTGTATGATTTTACTTGTACATGGAATCTTAAAAAACAAACTAAACAAAACAGAAACAAACTGACAGATGTAGATATAGAGAACATTTTGCTGATTGCCACATAGGAGGGGGTTTGGAGGGATGGGTGAAAAGGGGAAGGGAGTGAGAAATACAAATTGGTAGTTACAAAATAGCCAAGGGGATGTAAAGTACAACATAGGGAGTATAGTTACTAATATTATGATCATACATAAGTTATGTTTAATCACTATGCAGCACACCTGAAACTAATATATTGTATGTCAACTTTAATTGAAAAAATAAAAAACTATTTAAAAGAAAAAACAAACAAACAAATACTTCTGTCGCTCCCTAAAATACAGTCTGGCTTCTTCTGTCTGGAATAAGTTAAAATAATCAAAATACGTTTTAATATTCTGGGGCTTATTAAATGTTAAATGTCCTAACTTCTAGAGGAAGTTACTAAAATATGTCCTATATTGTTTGTGAAATTAATCCACAGAGCATGCAAATTTAACCCACTCGCACCCTCTCTGCAAGAGTCTAATTTAGAGGGTTCAGAAATACTCTAACAGATGCAAAAGGAAAACTCTGGTCTCATTTCCACCAGAATCCTCTTTTCTCCCCTAATATAATCATTATTCTGCTGCTCATTTATCCACGGAAGTGGTAGCGGGAATGAGTCTAAACCCAAGGGTTTGTACTGTTTACTTTAATTTCTGAGAACCGAAAGCAACATGAAGAAAAATACCTCAGGACCAGAGCTCACTCTCTGAGTCAAACCCAAACCCAAGTGTCTTATTTCATCCCCACACCTGCTTGTTGCTAGTTCCTTCCCCTAAAACCCCTTTGAAGAGGATCAGTGACCTTGACATCAGAGCTTGCCACTGGAACCTCCACACAGAACCCTGCGGACCTTTCCCTGTAGGATGGTGACTTCACATCTCTGTCTCTAAAAATCGTGCGGGGAAATTTCGGTCTGGGCTGAGTCCCTTGCTCTCGTGGTCAGTGGATTGCCAATCCTGATAACCACGAAGCCATGGATAGGCGGGGAGAAGTGTTTGTCTGACAAGTAAAAGGAGCTGCAAGAGTACAGTATGGCTCCCTGAACCTGGCATCCATCCCGCTGGCTACGGGGAGCACAAGAGAAATGGTGGCTGACATGAATAATGGGTCTAATCAACTGGCTTCTCAACTGATTAATCACAAGGGCCTCCAGCTAGTGCTACAAAGTGAAAATTCCAACAATTCATTTAATAGTAAGAGCAGTTAGATTATGTCAAAAGCATAATTACAATTTGTTTTGATTAATTCATAATAATAAAATATGGCTAGGGTTCTGTGCAAATCTGGATGAAAAGGCCACCTGCTACCTTTGACAACTCTGAACACAGTTAAGCTGCTTTGAAAGGAGCCGATTCCTTTTGCCCAGTAGGAAAAGCAAATGCTCAGGATTCACGATAGAAGTGGATTAAGCACTCACTGAGTGTCCAGCACATGCCTGGACACCAGGGCCCTGGGAAGACCCCTATAGTCAGACTGCCCCCCACCCACACTTGTTTGTGGCATTCAAGGCTTCTCATCAGTCCCCTTCAAACATTTCCTGTAAAGTGCCACTAGGGATTTTAAGCAACACAAGCCATATGGTCCCTGTTACAACTAATCAACTCTGCCATTGTCGCATGAAAGCAGCCATAGACAGCAATAAACAAATGGCCATGTTTGTGTTCCAGTGTGGCTTTGTTTACAAAAACAGCAGGCAGAGACGAGATCTGGCCCACACACATAGTTTCCCAACTCCTGATGGTGAAGCGTTAAAAAAAAAACCACAAAGCCTATCTATGAGTTTTTGTAAGAAATTAGGCCAAGTGTTGCCCACACTTTCATTTGCTTTAGTTTGGGAAATGCTTTCTTCTTGCGTTGCCAAGTGCCAAGGGGTCATGTGAGTCTCAGAGATGCCTCTTCAGGCTGACCTACCTGCACACAAGATCAACTTCTTCAATAGAATGATGCAAATCCATTTTGTGGGGGGAAATATGTAGTACCTTAGTTTCACTAATAGATGAAAAACTTCTAAGCCATAGAGGCTAGAGGATTCACCTTATCCAGTGTTCACATCTAACACTTTGTCAAATACATATTATACATTACCTTAACTGTATTATACATACCTAAGCTGTATGCAGCTAAGTAAAAACTGTGGGAAGAATGCTTTCTTCCACGCAAGGGTTATAGTACTGAGCACTCACTTTCCAATTGTTGAAAGTATATCTGCCTGTGTCTGGGCTTGTGTTTTCAACAGCTTTCATTTGAGGGACTTGAACACTGACAATTGGTAAAATCCCACTGTAATTCTTAGAGCACTTTGATTTTATTTTCCTGCAGGCAAATTGTGTTGTACAAGGCTTAGGGTTCTAGAATCGTTACTAGCAAGTTTTGTTTTGTTTTAATTACTATTGTTGCTGTTATAACTAGGTTTATTTTTAGTTGAGAGTTTAACATTACTAAATCTGGAACAATTGGTTGTTTTTCAGTACATCTTTGCACAGAAGCTTCCTTCGTCTCACACATGGTTTTGTTTTATGTGAGCCTACATGAACAAAAATAGCTGAACTGCTTAAACTTTTTAGCCCCATTTAACAGTACAGGGGAAGAGTCATCCACCTATTGTTCAATAAAGCCCAGGAAACTACACCCTCTTACCATCTGTAGTTATAAAGCCAGTTCTTTAGCAGCCTGAGATTAGAATCTCATCATCTCAGTCTGGATGCATGCCAACCTCTCAAACACTGACAAGGAAAATCTCTGAAAATAAAAAGCCACAATTATTTACTGAACACTTTATATATGTCAGAGGTGGGGGTGGAGGAGAGGGTAGGTAAAGTGTCCCTCATGTCAACAATGTAAAGTGGGCTACGTCCTATTTTACAGGTGAGGAAAACTGAGAACAAGGGTCAATGGCAGACCAGTTCATAGAGCTAAGTGAGGAATCAGGGGCTGCACGCCCCAGGTCCACCTGATGCAGGATGTTTCACGTAGAGAGATCTTTTTCTCTGCCCCCAACATTCCTTCTTTTACATTTTCAAGTTCTCTTACACCTTACCTCCCCCTTACACTTACACTTACAATTCTCCTGTACCTTACCCATCCCTGTAATCTCTGGCCCATCTAGTCCCCCTCAGTCTTGTTACCACAGGTAGTTAGCTAATTATTAGTGAGCAAAAGGAGCGAAGGGAATTAGACATTGAACTTAATAAACTGGGGAGCACGAGCCTGTTTGCTTCACCAGGAGGCTACAGCTTCACACCCATGGGATCATAGCATTGCTCCACCAATTGCTCCTCCCTTCCCCACTCCAGTACCTGATTGTTGTGCGGTGGGGGAGGGCCTTTTCTCCTTTCCCCTTGCTAAAAACCTTTCTCTTTCTTTACATAGTCCATTAGGAGAGACTAAATTCCTTAGTCTGGAATTCAAGGCCCCCCACCCCCCCACATATACACACCTTGTCTTATGGTCACAATCCATCTGTTCTCGTGTTCCTCTTTGGTTGCCTTGTACATCCATCAGATGCAAGTTAAGGACATTAAGGGACCTCTCAAATTCCACCTTCTCTGTGAGGCCCTTCCTCATCTCCCCTGCCAGAAGTAGCTTCTATGAATTTTCATAGCGCTTGATTTTCTCATGGCACTGGTTTGTACCTTATAATACACTTGTGTATGCACATATCTGGCACCACTATCTGGAAGCACTTGGGGAAAAAGAATGTTTTATACATCTTTATAAGCCCGAAACTATTTAACAGTATCTAATGTGTAGTCAACGTCTAGTAAATGCTCAATGAAAGGGCAATTTAAAGAATACTTATTAATAAAATTTCTCTCAAGATTTAGTTAGAATATTAAGAAAACATTATGTTCTACAGTTATTATAATCGCTCATTTATTTTATTATGCAAAGTTACACAAATTATTGCTCCATGAATCAAGGCTGGACAGAAATTAGGTTCTTGTCCTACTCATTTTAGTTACTAGGCACCCATTTCCACATAGTTCTTTAAAAGATCTTAATATATTTTTCCAATTTTCAAGTTTTAAATTTTCATTTTCCATCCTGTTTCTTGTTCTATAAGGGATTGAGACACTTTTAGTAGTAATAACTAGTCAGAAAATTCCAGGTAAACCATAATTTTTATTTGTTGATACTTTCTCTTTAATATTACCTTTAAATATATGCCATATTTTTATTTGACCAAGTTTTTTTTTTTTTTAATGTACTAATTAAGACATACTAGAATATAAAATATCTTTCTTTCTAAGAAAATGCACTCAACACAAGTGACTATACCCTGGCTGGTGTGGCTCAGTGGATTGAGTGCTGGACTGCGAACCAAAGGGTTGCCAGTTCGATTCCCAGTCAGGACACATGCCTGGGTTGTGGACCCCAGTAGGGCGCACTTGAGAGGCAACCACATACTGATGTTTCTCTTCCTCTCTCTCCCTCCCTTCCCCTGTCTAAAAATAAAAAAAATAAAAAAAAAAAAGTGAATACTTTTGTCAACAAAGGACCTGTTTAACTTCTCTCAACTGCTTTAAACTTCCATTTTTGTTTTCAACATTGAATGTACTTTTAAGAGCTTTTAATTTTTTTTAGTTTTTCTTAAGTGCTTCTTAAAGGTGGTAAAAATTTGAGAATTTCTAAGATCTGTAGTTGGATTTCTTAAGTTCTCCCTGCCATTTTTTTTTGTTCTCAAACTCATTTTCCTTCTGAATATTCCACTACCATGAATTATACTGAAATCACTGTAGGCCAAGAAACCTTTTTCTAAATTTTAGAATTACATACATCGAAGACAATTGGGAAAGTTTTATGTATAAAAATATATTCATGTAACAGAATGTTGGCTGGGACTTTTTCTGTCGCCCGAAGACTGAAGACAAATACACTACTTTCTAAAGAACACCTTAATTTGGGTACAAGTATTCCCTTATCTCCAAATATAATCACATTGTGAGGTTCTAGGGATTTCAGCTTCAATAAAGTTTAGAACATAATTTAGCCCGTACCGCCTGGCATGGGAGAAAAGAAGCCATTTTGAACAGCTAAAAGCTTAAAAGGTTGAGGTCATTTCCTAGAAACATACAAGGTGGTCCCAAATGGGAAGTGCAGGGTGAGAAGGCACCAGTGCTGAAGGGACAGGTAAAGGCTCGAGTTCGCAGAGCTGGGGCTGCCTCACCAGAAAGAGGAAGGGGCTCTGAGGAAGGTGAGGCCTCAGGTAACAGCCACGACTCAAAGCACCACCACAGCATTCGGCTGGAAGAAAGCACTTCCCTGGCAAAATGTACTATAAATGCGTGGCCCCAGGGTGCAGGGCATAGGAGTAGCGTGCTTTTGGCAGTATTCTTGCTGTCACTCACAAATAGAATCCTTCTGTTTACCTAACGAAGAGTTTGGGATGTTCAAGCAAACTCCAATTAGTTGCAAGATAAAAAGATCGGATAAAAAAAAAACTAAATGTTGAGCGTGGGCTGGGAACCAGACGGTCCCGGTTCGATTCCCGGTCAGGGCACATGCCTGGGTTGCGGGCCAGTCCCCCATGAGGGCCATGTGAGAGGCAACCATACATTGCTGTTTCTCCCTCTCTTTCTCCCTCCCTTCTCCTCTCTCTAAAAATAAATAAATAAATAAATAAAATCCTAAAAAACAAACAAACAAAAAAAAAACTAAATGTGAGATTATAAAAGGTAAAATCCAACTCAACTGAGTAGGGGAGGGAAGAAAGAAGAAAAGGAGGTGAAGCACGTGCCGAAGGGGTCAGCCCCTTTCCTGAGACTGGCACTGCTGACCTCAGGCTGCTCGTCTGCCCGGTGGTGGGAACAACTGATTCAGGGGAGGCCAGAGAAAGGACCTAAGCACTGGACTTCCTTGACTACCTCTAAAAAGAGCCATAACTAAACATCGCCTTCTGTTTCAATGTCTACAATTATTCAAATAAAAGTAGGTCACCTGAACAGTCATTGCAGGGCTTCATTTGAAAATTGGACTCTCTTCCTACCTATACCACTAGGAAACATCTGTGGATCTTCTGAAAATCAAATTCCTCACTACGGCATAGCATAGTAAAAATCTATTCCTTTTCTGCAGTGAACTAAACCCATAATAAAGGCTGTTTTTGACTTCACATTTTTAAAGCAAACCTTTAAAGGATTACTAGGACCCGTATTTATTGACACAAGTCAGAAAGACTGTCAGATATGAAAAGGCACAGCTGTCTTTCCTTTTGCTTTACAGTGTGAGAGCTCTCTACTGAGATTTTGACATGCCTACTGTGCCACTTACTCAGAGCATGGCGGCTGGATCCTCCATCACTCGGGCAAAACACCACCACACAGCTTGATTTTTACAAGCGAATTTCCGCCGTTGGCACCCTCTCCACTGCCCTCAGCTTTCCCTCCTCTATCTGGACAGCACTGCAACAGGCCGTGACCACTAACTCGAGGGGAAGAGGAGGGGCCTGCGTTACTGCCATAAGGGCATTTACTGTTGGAGGAGATGGGAGATAAAACACAGTGGATATCAAAATGACCCCTGAGTTTCCTGAAAGGCCTGTGATAGAGAATTTAGACACTGTTTCTTTACATTCTAGTGTAGCATCCCTCTGCAGCAGACATTCCTTAGGTCAGGGTGGCTCCCCTCGGGCAGTCAGTCTCCACAGTGAAAGGACACCATGCACCCGGAGAGGAGTCTCGCAGGTGGTTGTACCCAATTTATCCAAGTTCTCCATCTGCTTTGTTATAACCAAACGAGAAGATTTAAAAACAATGCTAAAACACAGACTCCAATGCACTCAAGCATGCGCCCAACATCATCAAATAATGTCTTTGGAATCAGAATTAAAGAACATCTGAAGCTGTTGAAATGTATGTTTATTCCGGTACTTCTGATCAGTTGCACAACTTATCGAGTGAAAATTACCAGATAAATTTTACATTTCTTCAGGACGGGGGTTTATCGATGACTTCAAATTTGGGATCTAAGAAGAGGAAAAAAAAGGTTTAATCTTAGCCATGCTGCAATGAAATAAGTGCCTTATTGAGAAGGCTTCAATATTTAACTCATCAATCTTCTGATTGTTTTTAGTGAGTATCTGCTGTTTCTAAACATCTGCATGGAAATATACCAACTGCCAAAGATTTATTCAGCATTTACTATGCGCCAGGCTATTAACTGACTGTACATATATCATTTAATTAAAACAACCACATGGGAATCATATAATTCTCCCCTAATGTAGATGGGAAACGGGTACCAGTTATCCATCTAAGATCACACAGTTCCTGAGTGATGTTGTCAGGATTCAAGATCAGGGCGTTTGATTTCAGAGCCCCATCATTTAACCTCTATGTTCCATGATCTCCTACACCGACGGCAAACATTCATCCCGGAGATTCCCACACACACTTCCCTGTCCTACTAAATCCATGTCTGGCATTTATCCTCTTAAATATCCAAATAAGTACACATATTTTCCTCTTAAAATGATCTCCACAAGAATGAATCCATGATTAAAGAGACTTACCTTCAAATTTGAAGTCAGGGAACGCATTCATGTCTGCTTTACCATACATTTGCTTAAGCTTAAACAGCTCCCTCTCCAAATCCTGCTGGTACTCTGGGCCAGTGTCAACAGGCCCTCCAGACGACCTGTAAAGGAGCACGTGAAAACCCATTTTATGCACCAGTTTACAAAACCAAAATCATTTCCTGCCCTGAGAGGTTCTGTCTTCCGAGAGGAAGAAAAAAATAACATGTTCATAAATATTTATGTTGTATGGGAGTTATGTGATAGCTTCAAAGGCACAGTTTAACAAAAAGCTACTCAAGTTGAAGAGAGAGCACTTTTGCTAAGCTAATCAGAAAAAAAATTTCACTTAAAAAAAGTGGCATTTGTGATAAATCATGCATTTGGGTCAGATTTTCATTTGAGACGTTCGAAGACTGAAAAGCAAAGACGTGGAGGAGATAAAGCACTGGCTTCACGTGGGACTGTTAAGCAGTTTAGATGGAAAGCCAGCAGGACCCAGATCATGGGAAGCTGAAATGTTAAGTCTGGGAGTTTGTATTTTATTTGCTAAGCAATAAAATGACAAAATTAGAGATGCGCTCCGGGAAAGTAAATATAGCACCACGGACTGGCAATGAGGCCAATTACATTTGCTTCATTCTTTGTACAAACTCTTCTGTGTTTGTCACAATGTTACTGCCTGCCTGCCAAGGAACAACAAATGAAAAAACTGACAGGTGAAAATTCCATCAAGGTAATATTTTCACACATGCCTATAATAAAGGCATAGTGTCTTATTTATATTGCAGAATTTTCACGAAAAAAAATAGAAATAGCTTCCCCCCACCCCCCCCAAAGACTCTCTTTCTAGACGGGAAGGGAGGGAGAACAAGAGGGAGAGAGACATCAATGTGTGGCTGCCTCTTGCACCCCCCCAGTGGGGACCTGGCCCACAACCCCGGTATATACCCTGACTGGGAATCGAACCAGCAACCCCTTGGTTCACAGGCCAGCACTCAATCCACTGAGCCACAACAGCCAGGGCAGGAGAGAGCTCTAATTTAAGAACTTATTAAAACTTTCTCTGATGATAGAAATGCTCTATATCTCTGCTTTCTAGTACGGTAGCCACTAGCCACTACTGCGCATTAGAAATGTGGCTAAGTGACTGAGAAACAATTTTTATTTAAGCTTAATTATAATTAATTAGAATTTGAACATTCACATGTGAATATTTACTAAATACATACACAATGCAGTTCTTCATGGAGCCTTCAACCACATACTCTGGTGGACTGTTTTCCATCTCTGGGATCACAAGTTTTAGAAACTGTTTGTGAAGGTCCAGCCAGTCTCATCAACAGACTGGTTACTGCTAGGTGGGGGCTGTTACAACTTTAATGTGTATGCTTGTGACATAAAGCGGCCACACAAAATCTAACTCCTCAACTGACTATGTGACACCCAGCCGTCTTGCTCTAGATGGTGACAGGGTTAAAGCGGAAATTCAAGGGAGATTTATTTCACTTAAAAAGAAAACACCAGGCATGCTAATTTATTGAACCGCTTAATCTTGCAAACATCCTGTGATACAGGTAGTTACTACTGTCCTCATCTTACAATGAGGAACCGGAGGCGCAGAGGTGAAATAACCTGCCCAAGGTCACAGAGCTAGTAAGTGCAGAGCTGGATCCCAGCCCAGCATGCATTCTCAGAACACTCCACGCTGTTGTCTGCAGAAACAAATGAACCAGACTCCTTAGGCTCAGAGTATACCTAAGCACTGACTTCTTACTGGACAGGCTCTTAAGGACACTTAAAAGTGCAAACAGCGTTACTACTACAATGCCACAGTACAGACAGAAGACACCCCAGTTTCCCACATCCTGTACACCTGCTTACTGAACAGTGTGATTTTAGGCAAATTCTAAATTTTTAGCCTTAGTTTTCTCATATATAAAATGGGGACATGAGCAAGGTTTTGAGTTTCTAATACTGTCTTCATTTAAATCCCTCTCCCTCCTAGTTTCAGTAACAACAAACCTTGTTAGTGGCCCAGTCTCCAAGCTCTGTGTTTTGATTTGTCACTTTTATATTCCCACTGCTATAAAAACAAGATTTTCATCAACCAATGCTTAGATTGTAACATTTTTCTTTTTTTAAGATTTTATTTACTTTTTTAGAGAAAGGGGAAAGGAGGGAGAAAGGGAGAAAAACATGTGCGAGAGCCACATAGATTAGTTGCCTCTTGCAAGCCCCCAACTGGGGACCTGGACTACAACCCAGGCATGTGCCCTGACCAGGAATCGAATCAGCGACCGTTCAGTTGCAGCCAGCACTCAAACCACTGACCCACATCAGCCAGGGCACATTATTACATTTTTCTAACATGTCTATCTTCCCTCTTTTCTCATCCCAATTTTCCCAATACACTGTGATTAAAATTGTCTTCCTAATACAGAGCAATCGTGTTCCACCTCACCATCTGGCTCAAACACCTTTTATTTCTCATAAATGCCTTTCATATAATATTTTAATTGTCCAGTCTATAATCAAGGCCTTCCATAATCCCTCATTCTAACTCCCTACGCTCTTCACATACCCTGTAGTCTTGGGATACAGTATCACACCATTTCCTAAATATGCCTTCTAGTTTTCATACCTTAGCTCATAACACTCTTTCCTCCTAAAAGACATCCTCCTCCTATGCCCATTAATCTGTCCACTCTTCACACCAGTTGTTCGTAACCTCAGGTACAGTAACCCCACCCTGCTGTGAGTGTCTATTAATGGCCTTCTGTGGGTCTGAGAACCCTTTTAAACTATAAGCAGAATCATGTGAGTAAATTTTTCATGTGGGACGATTACACATAGCTAACCATGAACTTCTCAAGAGGGATATACGACCTCCAACATTGCCTTCAAATCCCAGATAAAACCTCCGCTTTTCTAAGACACCTTCCAAAATACCTCCAGCTGGAAAGAAGCATAACTTTCCTATGAACTCCCCAAATGCTGAATGTGCCACCATCTCAGTCAGCAGCTAACCCATTTTACCTTATAGTATATTTACTTGCATACAAACCTTCTACCTTTAGCAGATATTAACATTGTGGAAATGCAGTGTGGCTTCTTTCTTTGTGGCCCATCAGAATTCATGGCCCACTGCTCTGCACATGGCAGACAACTAAGTAATTTTTTAAAATATGGAACTAGGCCCTGACTGGTGTGGCTCAGTGGATTGAGCACCGGCCTGCGAACCAAAGGGTCACCAGTTTGATTCCTGATGGGGGCACATGCCTGGGTTGTGGGCTGGGTCCCCAGTTGGGGGTACACAAGGCAATCACACATTGATGTTCCTCCCCCTCTTCCCCTCTCTCTAGAAATAAATAAAATCTTAAAAAAAAAAAAAAAAAGGAACTAGGAACCGACGTATACCACTTTTCCAAAGATCTGGGGGTTGAATTTGATGATGACTAAGGTTATTACTCATCTCCAAAACTGTGTGGTACTGTAACCATGTTTTTCCTGGACTTGCTTTATACCATTTCAGAGTCTTCTGTCCTTCGATATTCCCAGAAATGTATAGAAGTAGAAAAAATGCTGTGTTTATACGTTTCCCTGAAATCATGATGCAAGGATTAATAAAGTGGAATAATTACAACAATATATGTTAACAGAAGTGATGTGAACGCAGTCTCTCTGATAACCCCTGCAATAACAAAGATGGCTGTGAGGGACTAACCGGCAGGTAGTGAATCCAGGACAGATACACTAAACAAAGGGGTGATTCACATCCCAGGCCGGACAGAGCAGGACAGCGAGAGATTTCTTCATGCTACTCAGAATGACATGCAATTTAAAACTTACAAATTATTTCTGGAATTCTCCAGTTAATATTTTTGGACCCAGGTTGAGCATAGGTAACTGAACACCCAGAAAGTGAAACCACAGATAAAGGGGACCTACCGTATAGTTCCTTAATGATTTCCAAGATCCTGTGTACCTCCACAAATTGACTCTAGTTTATAATTAATGACATTAGGATAAGGACGTATCTAAAATAACAATAAATATAGTGGGATTCTCCCTTGCAACCCATGTAAAAACGATAAATTTGGGACTGGACTTGTCTCCTTTTGACACACTAATGAATCTCTACACCAGGGATCAGCTCAGTGAAGGTCTTAAGACACTTTGAAACACCAAGTAATTTTATTACCACCTGAAAACTTACATGCTTTGATTATTTATATTTACATCATGGCTGATTATCTACACACTTACTGTCGCTTAGTTTTGTATTCTCTAATCTTGTCCACGAAAAGTTTCTGTACAGGATCAAGTTCCTTAAATGCCACTGCTGTTACACCAATATTCCTCCTCAAATAGACTGAGACTGCGGATTGAATGGCCGAGGAGAACCTGAAGAGCCTCTGAAGAATCATGGTGATTCTGTGACTGAAAACAAGCACCCGAATGTTAATATACTTTAATATGTATACAACTGTAAAAATACCTCTAAATATACCATACAGTGGGAATCTAATTCTCTTCATTGCTACAGAACTGAAAGCACACCTGAACCGAGTCAGGGCTGTCAATGCTAACAGTCGCCTGACCCCAGCTCCATAGCGCCCTCCCCTGCCCACTGCAAGTTTTACTCTTCAACCAAAAAGCCCTGCAACCTTGAAGCAGTTAGGAACTGTATTTGAAGAAATTAAAGAATTCATCATATACCACTCTTATACCACATCAGAGAAAAACATATGAGAAAAGACTCCAAGAAAACAACAAATGACCTTAAGCTACTACTTATTACCATTCCCATTTTACATATACAGAAACTGAGATTTAGAGGTAAGTACCTAGTCCAAGGTTGCACAGTAGAATCTGACTGGACACAAACATGCTTTTAAAATCATGCAACTCAATGTATATATTCCTTTCTGGCAATTTAAGGACATGCTTAACACTCAGCAATAGGTTATTTAAGGTTTGTTCAGCCCTAGGTATTTTGCAAAGTACTTTCATATGAGGTGAGTCTAGAAAAAGTCCAGCCATTGTTAATATAACAAGAATGGTTTGCACATCTATGTAACAAGGCAGCCCAGGAGAGCGGACTGGAATGAGCATGCGTGAACAATGACTTCACTGTACTAGTCAGTGTGGGTGGTAAACGCTGTTGAGTGAGCAAGTGTACTGCGTGGCCCTTGCATTCAAAATGACTGAGCAAGTACAGCAACAAATCTGCATCATATTTTTCATTAAACTTGAACATTCCTCCATCGAAACTATTTCAATGATTCAGAAGGCCGCACCTGTGGGCAGCTGGTGACTGGCAGCTTCATCACAACAATGCACCTGCTTATGCATCACATCTTATGCAGAGTTTTTTTTGGTGAAACATCAAATCACCCAGGTGACTTAGCCCCACTATTGCCCAGATTTGGCATCCTGCAACTTCTGGCCTTTCCCAAAACTAAAATCACCTTTGAAAGGGAAGAGATTTCAGACCATTGATGAGATTCGCGAAAACATCATGGGGCAGCTGATGGCGATTGGGAGAACTGTGTGTCTCAAGGTGCTTACTTTGAAGGGGACTGAGGCGTCATTGTCCTATGTACAATGTTTCTTGTATCTTCTTCAATAAATGTCTCTTTTTCATACTGCATGGCTGGATACCTTCTGGACAGACCTCATATAGTCTCTCCTTGCACCCATATGGCATTCCCCTTAAGAATTAAAGGAAGGTGCTCTTACCTCTCCTTTACAGGTAATAAAACTATGTCTAAGGAAGGTTATTAAATTGCTCAATAGTCCCACAGTTAATTTGCTCTGATTGCAAAAATCATCTTATTCCTACAGCAACATGAGTAAAATCCATTTTCCTTTTTTTGATTTCTATCGTTTAAGTACTAATGATTGCCAAAAAACACATCTAATTTTATTCTTTTTCCTGAACTCCTACCTTATATATTTAACAGCTCGCATCCCTTCTTAAGTCCTTTAGGGCCCTCAAATTCAACTTGTTTAAAAAATGAACACATCATCTATCAAAACCGGGTTTTTTTCTTTATCCCCCTTTTCACTTTTTACCACTGATTAAACATGTAGTGACTGTGGGCTATCCACTGGCCCGCTGAAGACACATGCTATTACACAAAGAGGTGGCCAATTACCAATTGTGATGTGTTCTCTATGCTGGCACTATGGACTGTCACAAGAGCCTGGGATAGGGATATGACATAGAAAAAATTGGGAAAGCCAACAAGAAAAGGGTACAGCAAGCGCAGAAGCAGCATGGTTCTCCTGTTTAGTGATGGCTGACCAGCCAAAAGGTCAGTCCTTTCGCTGCCTCTTCAAAGCATATCCTTAAAGTCAATTCACAATCTGCCTATCTGGACCCTTTTTCCCTGCAGGAAACCTTGTGTTCGCGTGCGCACTCTGGTCTCTCCACTAGTTCAAGCACCCCTCCGCCCCACGCAGCGTCTGGTTTCTTAGGACTGCTGAGGTGTAGGGTTGTGCAACGAAAGAGTGTAAAACACTTCTGCCTAACCATGTTTCAGCACATTTTTATGTGGGCTGCAAAATTTTAAGTTGGCTATCACTCTTTTACTCTTATGGGGCATGTTCTGCTTTAAATAGTTCAGAACAATTTCCCCCACGCCCACGTTCGGCAGGCCTGGCTGCAGACCCGCCACACGAGCATGACCTTGGGCTGCCCCGGCCCGGTTGCGGGCCTATGAAACTCCCGCGTCCCTGCAATCCGCACCACCCCCGCTTGCCCTAAGAGACAGTGTTATTAACAAGGCTATACATATCCAGTCAAGGGCAAACTTCAAGGCTATATAGCGCCGAGGTCTGCAGTGACCTCGGGCTAGGCTGTGAAGGTGTCCGGGCAAAAAAACTGCTTTCTCAGGAAGGGCAGAGGTAATAGGCAGCTCAACCCGGTGAACAAATTGTGAATAGGCGTTCCAAGAGGCTAAGCAAGTCCAGCCACCCTCCCAATCACCTTGCACTCGGTCCGGAGCTGCCAGAGCCACCACCGCCGCCACCGTTCTACTTCCGGCCCTGGCTCCGCCCCCACCCGCCTACCCGCCATCGCAATGCATTATGGGCTGCCGTTTCAGTCGGTCGGCACTCACCGGACAGGAAGCGTCTTAGAGACAGTCCGCGACCGGACGGCTCTAGGTGAGGTAGAAGGCAAATAAGAGGAAGTAGAGGGTAAGTGCTTCCGGGTCCCCTAGCGAGTCCTCCGCCATCTTTTGTCCTCCTAATTTGATCTCTTTTTTTCCTCCTGGAAACCTTACTGTGTACGCATGCGCACTTGGACAGCCCTTTCCCTTAGTTCAGTCCCTCCCTCCTCCAGTCAGCAGTCCTGTTCCTTGGGTTGTTGAGGTGTATGAACGCACCGACAAAGTGACAAGAGTGTAAAACAAAGCGGGCTGGGGCGTTGTGCTCCCTTGTGCCTCGTGAGCCTCCGTTGCCTTGGGCGTTCGTTTCGCGCGACCTGCTGGGAGTTGTAGTCCTGGACCCGAGGGTGCCTGGGAGGCGGGAGGGGGTTTGGAGTTTCTAAGCGCCGATTCCGCGGGAAGGGCCCAGGGGCCTCACACTTCGAGTCGCGGGAGCTGCAGGTTTTACCGGAGAGACGCTGCACGTGGAGCTCGTGCCACTGCTGTTCTCTGCCGGCTCTGGAGCGCGGGCGGGGTGACGGGGTCGATTCCGGAGCGGGTGAGTGTGGCCGCGGAGAGGAGGGGAGCGCGGGCCCGCGCGGGCCGGCTTCGTTCCGGGGCCTTCTCCCCAAAGCGGCCCCCCCGCAGCCGCTTCTGTGTTTTGTTTCCGCTGGTCCCCGGCGCTGTGACTCCCATTTCCGTTCGTGGAGACTTGAGGGAGCTGGGTGGGGAGGGGCGGGGAGGCTGTGCGGGGAGGGGAGGGGAGGGGCGGGGGGCGCGCGGCGCCGGGCTCTGGGAAGCCGCGCGCCTTCGTTGCCGGTGTAGTTCCAGTCACCTTTCGCCGCTCTTTCCCCCTACTGTTCCTTGGTCGACTCTCCGCCTTGGTCCTCAGTGTCCAAGCTCAGGATGTGATCCTGACGCTCCCAGATTTCAAAGGACAATGCAAAACTAGTCTCGCCGACTCAGCGATTCGCTCTCACTTCAAATCCAGTTGTTTATTCCAGAATTGCCCCGTGGTTGCATCACAGCCATCTATTAGTGTTTATAGAGTCCATTGGATTTATTTTTGAAGGGAGGCATTAAGACAAGGGGTAAACGATGAGTTAATATAGTTTGCCAACTTTTTAAGTTTGTTGTGTGCTGGAAGATAAGCTGTTTTCGCGTGTTTGTATTTAGGGTCCCTAGTTTGATTAGGTTAACGGCAGGGAAGACTGCCTCCTACTGCATTGCAAGATAATGAGTCGTGATTTAGAAATACACGCAGAGTCTCTGGCCCGTGGGAGGAGCACAGATTTAGAAGGGCTCACTGGAGCAAAGTGGAAAACTGGGCAGTCATAACGTTCTTAGTACTGTGTTATCTTACCCTTCAGACGAAACTGATCTTTGCATACTACGTAAAGGGAATACCCCTCTCAGGGTTTGATCAAGACTTTCCAAGTTTATATATTTTCAGACATATTCTGACACTAGGTGGACTTAAGTCAGTTTTACCTGGATTGCTTATATAGGACTATGTGTTAACGAGGGATGCATAGTATTGAAGTAAGAAAATAAATACTGAGCTAGATGCTATATTGAGGCTACTCATAAATGCATGTGGGGGCTGAACACTACATTAAAACTATTTACTTATTTCCCTCCTGCTTTTATATATAAAACTTCAAGTCTGTAAGAAAGTAGAAAAATTAAATAGTAAAATTATACAGTGAGCACCTTCACCTGGTAGGAGGGAAGATCACCAATTGTTAATCTTTCTCTACACTTGCTTTCCCTCCACCACCAACACACAAATACATGTGCTTTATGTTTTCTTAACTGCTGACTTTATTTTTTTTAAGACTTTATTTATTTATTTTTAGACAGAAGGGAAGGGAGGGAGAAAGACAGGGAGAGAAACATCAGTTGTGGTTGCCTCTCAGGTGGCCCCCACTGGGGACCTGGCCTGCAACCCAGGCATGTGCCCTGACTGGGAATCGAACCAGCGACCCTTTGGTTTGCAGCCTGCGCTCAAGCCACTGAGCTACACCAGCCAGGGCTGACTTTATTTTTAAAAACAAAAATGTTTTTTAATTTCTTCCATTATTTAAAAATTGTTTTCTCTAGTTGGAGAAAATGTGCATTTGATCGAATAGGTACTCCCAGATTGTACTTATACATTTATATTAAATATATATTTTACATAGTATGTATTTAATATATATTGTTAAAGATAGATTTATATTACATATAGATATGGGGGGAATTGTCCTAAACTAAACTAATAATGTGTCCCAATGAAGAAGAAAATCCTTGAGTTTAACTGTGACTCCAAAAGAGAATATTAAATATGACTATTTTAAGGACACTCATCTTTTCTGGACTTTTTAGTTAAAGTTAAGTTTAGTTTGTATCCATTTTGTGAAGCTTTCTGAACCCCAGGTTAAACTGAATCTAGAGAAACCAGGGTGTCCGGTCCAGCCCTTAGATGGAACAGCTCCAATCAATATTCTCTTCTCCATTTGAAGTTTTGAAAAAGAATCCTGGTTCCAGAAAAAGAGCTAAAATCCACTCAAGCAGTATATCAAAGATTTGGCCAATTTCCCAAATCTCTTTCTTGCTTTCAAGGCTAAATTTAAAGAACTGAGAGAGAAAGAGAAAGGGATCAATTTAGAGTCTACGAGTATTTTTTCCTAAAGTATTTGGGGTTCTTTATCTGGCACCTTCTAGGGACTGATCTATAACTTTTTTGGAAGATGACAGGATGCATTTTTTTTTTTTTAACAACTACCTGTTTTAGTGCTTATAGGGAACTGCAGGTAGCCTTTAGGGCCATTTCTCAGCCTCTGCTTAGTTCTTCATTATGCTTTTTTATTTTTTCCAAAATTCTGAGAAAATTCACTTGTTTTCTAATCTTTTTTTTTTTTTTTTTAATTTGTTACGGAGAGGAAAGTAGACCTTCTTATAGGCCCTGAAAATAAAACATAAATGTCTTTTAAAGTTCTGTTTTGCTGTAAACCTTACTGTTTCTCACTTTTTTCAGTACACAACGGTTTTTATGATTGTGTCTGTGTGTGTGCGTGCATTATTTCCTTGTTTTTAACTTCTACTAAAGTTCCATGGTGTGTGCTGCTTTCACATTTTCTTGTATGGCAATGCTTTCCTACCACAGACACTTTTTCATGGGTTCGAGCTTTCAGCTCTCACCAACAAAGCTTCCCTGAACATCCTTACCCGTCAATATGAGACTATCTCTGGAATGCTGATCCAAAGGCAAGATTGCTGGGTCATAGGTATTAGCATCTTCGATTTGAGCAAGTGCTGCCCGGTTTTTCTCCAGAATAACCGTACCTGTCCGTACTCTTATCAACAGAGGCAGAGGACTCTTATGTCCCCATGTCCCTGCTAATTCTTTTCAGTATTCAACATTCTGATTTTCCTCGTAGACATGGTATAAAGTGGTAGCTCCTTGTTTTGCACTGCATTTTTGAATGATTCGAACATTTTTTCATACCCTTAGCCATTTTGGTTTTTCTTTTTGTGTATTTCCTTCTGCTATGTTTTATCTGCCTTTCTAATTTGTCCTGACTTCTGGGGGGTTGTTATCAGTTTGCAGGAGTTTACTGCCTATTCCAGTTGTTATTCTCTTGTCACTTTTAGATATTGGAAATATCTGTTCTCTATAGCCTATCTATTGAATATACTCGTATATGGTGTGTAATAGTTCTTACAATACTTGTTTTTTCAACAGTATCATAGAGTGCCTACTAAGGGTGAGGTACTTTTCAAAATGTTTTGTATACTTCTGTAAACAAACAAATATCCCTTTAACCAGGTGGACCTTATGTTGTCCTACAGGACACCACCTGTTTTTCTGTAGCGCTCCGGATGAATTCCACAGTTTTACACTTACTAACTTCAGGAATAGACTTCACTGGGGAAAGAAGAGACTTACTAGACCAGGGTCAGAAGAAAAGAAAAGTCCTTCATTGTTTCATTATCCCAGACAAAAGTCTGCAGGACGTGCATGATGTATATTCTAGTGCAGAACCTCGCCCTCTTCCTTGTTATAGGGGATATGTGAGAGCAACCTTCATAATGTGGGGAAAATCAGACCATTTTTGTACCAGGCCATCTAGATTGGAATGCCAGCTGATTGTGGACTAAGTTATCAGAAAACCAGCTTCCCGGTAGTTGGAGATGTTGAGACCCAGGGAGAGGACAGCCCTTTCTAAAGTGGGAGACCGTATTACTTTCCTAGCACTACAGTAATGAATTATTCCAATAAAGTGCAAACTGATAACTACTTTGTTACTTTCTTGTGCTATCTTAGAATATTATACTGGCACTTACAAAATACTGTAATTTATTGTAATACTGTAGTCCAACTCATAGCTAGGATTAACTTTAATTTTATATCAGTATCAGTACAATGTTAATAAAGTACAGCTTTTGGCTGAACAATTGTGGTTCATTTCCATGTTGATTTTTTAAGCTGCAGATTTGAATCTTATTGAAGTTGCTATACTATAGTCGACATAACCTTTAAAGCACTTGATTTGGAAGTAAGTTGAGTTAATTTACTAAGATTGGCTGAAAAGAAATCCCAATAAATCCAATAGAATGATGAAGAATTCATGTCAGGCTGATAAGCACAGTCTGACAAAAACTATAGTTTATCAATATCATTTGTGGATTTTCTTATATTGTGAAGATTACATCCTCCTCTTCTACTTGCCTTCTTCTTTTGTTTGAATTGAGTCACTACTTTTTGTGTAGCATTTGTTTGTGCAGATAATTTCACAAGGTCTTAAAATTTAATTCTTATAGGCCTGAGCTTTTGAAATACTTCAACCATGACAAAAAGAGAAGCGGAGGAGCTGATAGAAATTGAGATTGATGGAACAGAGAAGCCAGAGTGCACAGAAGAAAGGTGGGTGTTATCTGAATTTACCACCTTTTATATTATCAACATACCTAATTAAGAATCACACCAGAGTTCTTTGGGGGCCTTTCTTTTTTCAACTGAAGTTAGCATGTGGGGGAATAATGTATTTTTTTGTTGTTGTTCTGACTTAATGAATTTGTAACTAAAGATATTTGTATACATAGCTGGTAATTATCAAGTAGTTGATTGTGATGGTTTTTATCCTATAGGACCTTGTTTGATTCTTTTTTCATCAATGCTGGTAACTTTTATTTTCTAAAGAGCTTCATCCACAACATGAACTAATTTAACAAATATCTATGAGTAACTGCTATGAATTGTCAGGAGTGTGTATGGGACAGTGACCTGCCCTCATAGAGGCCGCAATGTATTTGAGGAGACACACATGTGTGAGTAACTGTGTGCACATCACTGAGCCTGTAGCGTAGTGAAAGGTGTTAGTTCTTGGAAGGAGGGCAGTGGTTGTAAGTTCAGAATTCAAGGGGAGAATATGGGTAAAAATAGAGATTTGGGAGTCAAGAAGAAGGTTAAGGAAGATTAAGACTAATGTTCATACTTTAAAGCAGGAGATGAGCTAATCTACTGAGAGTAAAAAGAACTGAAGAGTAGTGGAGGGCTTCTGTATAGTAAGCACGTTTCGAACAACTTCGGTGCGAATGGACCAAATTACTAAGGTTGAATAGGATGCTGAGTGTTGAGAGTGTAGCTGAGATTTAGGACCTTAATTCTTTTAAAGTTTTGTTTCATTGTGGTGAGAACACTTCACATGAGGTCTACCCTCAACGAAGTTTTGAGTGTCCCATAGTGCATCATTAGCAATAAGCACAGTGTTCTACAACAGATCTCTAGAACTTCCTCATCCATCATAATCGAGATTTATACCAGTTGTCTAGCAACTCCCCGTGGTTTCTGCCAGCAGGCCGTGGTTACTTGTGCTACCGCCTCTTCTCAGAGCAGAGGTCTGGCTCTGCCTGATAAGACAGACCCTATTTTAGTTGTCTTCAGTCCTGTCCTCTGTCACCATGCCTTGGCACGGGAATATTTTCCTGACAGAAAAGGTCGTGGCTGCTTGAGAGACCTTAAATTTTTAATAGAGGGTTTCAGTATGTTTGACTATGCTATTTCCTCCAGAAGAGGCAATAGAGACTATACCTCTCTCTTAATTTTCATGTGTGTGTGTGTATATTTTCTTTCATTCATTCATTCTTTCTTTCTTCCTTCTTTCCTTCCTTCCTTCATTCATTCATTCATGTAACAGATTGCTCCAGAACTTAGTTCTGGCTCAGGGAATTCCACGAGCTTGCAGTCTGAGCTGTCCTCATCTGAAGAGTTGACTGGGGCTAGCATATCTGTTTCCAAGGTCACTCATGTTACGGGTGGCAGGACTGTCCACTTCACCACATGGCTTCTCTGTCGGGCTGCTTGTGACAGGGCAGCTGGCCTCCCCTAGAGCAAGTGTCCTGAGAGAGCGTGCTCACCACAATGGAAGCCACGGTGTTCTACCTAACCTAATTTGAGAAGCAGCGTGTCACATGTCTTAGTCTCTTGGTCACACAGTCCAACCTTGGTAGAGTGTGGAGGGACCTCTAAAAGGGCATGAGTGTTAAGAGATGAGGATTATACAGGCTTCTTGGAGCCTGACATACACATTTATTTTTACATACACACATCTACACACAAATGGTCCACGAAGTCTAAAGTTTTTACTATTTGGCCCTTTACAGAAAAACTTTGCTGTATCACCTGTCTCCGGTAAGAGGTTGGTAGTTACTCTGTTGACCTGGGCAGTAGCTGTGTAAAGGGAGCAGTTAGGCAGCCCTAGCAGATCGTTGCTGTGTAGGAATGTAGGTCCAGTGATGTGGTCATCCAGACTTTTTCAAGAGAAACTGGTAATTCAGATTTTGTATTAACTCTCCCAAGGTTTAAATGGTGGCAGCAAAATATTTTTAACGTTTTAAATGTTGAGCTTATGTAAAAAAGTGTCATCTAATTTTTAAAAAAGAATCATTGTTACAAAAAAAGAAAAATATAGTCCATGGGGCTATAGCTAAAGAATTTAATAAAAATACTTAGCCAAAAGACCCAATTATTTTATCCTAACTAATGATACTAATAGTTTATAATGATTTTAAAATGATATGTTTTCAATCATGAGTGGTCTATTTTATAAATTTTAGAAGTTTTGGAAGGAATTAAGGCAATACATATTCATCGATTGTCATGTATATCACATTATACTTGAAATTTATGTGAAAATGGAACTTGACAAATTGTTAAGTACATACTGTTTTTGACAACTACAAATGAGATTTAAATCATATTTAAATTAAACATGTTGTGAAACTTGAATTCCAAATTTATCAATTCAGCAAATATTACTTGTTGTCTATCTTCTATTTGGCCCCAAATGAGGATTTACCAAGGATATGTAGAATTATTTACTCAAGATTTTACCTGTAGGGAATTTACAGTTCCATAGAATTTAAAGTATGAAATAATAATACAAAAGAGCCCTAAGAGATTTTTAAAGGAAAAAAAAATTTTTTTCAGTGTGGAACTATGCTGATTATAACTGGTATTTTTCAGATTAAAATAAGTGGAAAATACTTTATAACTTGTATTCTCATATCTTATAACTTATATTCATTTAATTGTATTTATGTTGGGAAGGGAAATTGACTGCTTATGTGTATATGTTTATATATGGGGCTGGGAATGGGGCAGCTGTGCTTTAAATTTCATGCTTGCATTTCTTTGTGCAATTAATTCAGTGTGCAGTTCAGCAACACTAATTGTTAATGAGTCTACCACTCTCACCGTGAATGGTGTGTCTGTGCAGAAATGAGTTTCAAAGACTAGAAACACGTGTTGGTATTTAGTTTTGGTTTGAGTATATTGTTACTTTAGTTTTCAGGGTAAAATGTAATTGTTAACCATTATATCCTTTAACATTTAGCATTGTAGAACAAACCTACACCCCAGCTGAATGTGTAAGCCAGGCCATAGACATCAATGAGCCAATAGGCAATTTAAAGAAACTACTAGAACCAAGACTACAGTGTTCTTTGGATGCTCATGAAATCTGCCTACAAGATATCCAGGTAACCTGTTTTTTTTGAGATTTATGTTTTGGCATTTAAATCTGCATTAGAAGTATTTTGTTGTTGGCCTTTAATCTCCATAGCTGTCAGTCTGAGCTATCTCGTCTGAAGAGTTGACTGGGGCTAGCATATCTGTTTCTGAGGTCACTCACGAGACTGCTGGGAGGGCCATCCACCTCACCACGTGGCTTCTCTGTAGGGCTGCTCGTGGCAGGGGAGCTGGCCTCCCCTAGAGCAATAGAGTTGTCTGTAACTGTATGGATTGGCGTCGTTATAAAGTCTGAGCAATTAGACACAAAGAGACTTCTTTTGGTAAAATTTTCTCCATTTAAAAATTTGAGTACTAAGTCAAACCTTTTTTTACTCTCACAAATATAAAATGGAAAGTTAAAATCTGGATTAGAGCTAAACAGAGTAATGGGAAGCACATTGATTTTGGAAGCTGAAGAAGTGTGAACTCTTCACCCTATTTGTAACTAGCTTTTAATTTCTTTATGCATTATTTTTCTTATCTTTAAAATGAGATAATTTTATCAAAGGATTTTTACATTACCTTTCAGCAGTAAATTTTGGACAAGAATTTCAATTTCCAGTGTTTACATTTCTTGGAGTTGATTGCAATAGGATTTTACCTGTGGCGGTAATGTAGCAGTGTATTATGGTTGCAGCGTATTTTAATACATAAAAGGTAGTAGCCTAGATAGGATTGCTCAAATAGTTTCTCCAGACTTTCCTTGATCATACGCTAGAGTTTTGTACTGTTTTAATTTTTTAATTTTTATTTTTTATTGTTGACACTATTACAGATGGCCTCCCATTTTCTCCTGTGCTGTTTGTAACATTAACTTATACTAATCTTTTGGATAGTTTGGTTTATCTTATTCTTTACTTTTCTCCTCCTCATATGTATTATAGAACTTTTACTTTCATTTTTTAAAAATTAAAATTATATGCCTACTATTTTGAAACAAGATTTTTTTTTTAGATTTTATTTATTTATTTAAAATATTTTATTTATTTTTAGACAGAAGGGAGTGGAGGGAGAAAGGGAGAGAAACATCAATGTGTGGTTGCCTCTCATATGGCCCCCACTGGGGGCTACCCGCAACCCAGGCACGTGCCCTGACTGGGAATCGAACCAGCGACCCTTTGGTTTGCAGACTGCCTTCAATCCACTGAGCCACACCAGCCAGGGCAGCTTTTATTTATTTACTGTTAGAGGGAGGGGAAAGGAGGGAGAGAAACATTAACATGCGAGAGATACATCAATCAGTTGCCTTGCGTATGCCCCCAACTGGGGACCTGGCCTGCAACCCAGGCATGTGACCTGAGTGGGAATCGAACTGGCAGCCTTTTGGTTTACAGGCCTGTGCTCAGTCCAGTGATCCACACCAGCCAGGGCTGAAACAAAATTTTGATGTACAATAAATTGAAATGTTCACCTGTGTGAGCAAAGGTGTACATATGAGATCTTCATTGTATGGTTATGCAAACACTGAAAATAACTCAAATGTTCCAAAAACAGGATTAGATAAATAGGTTCTATAGATTGGAATTCAAGGCAGCCATTAAAAATTGGTGAAGTAGTGCAGGCTGGTGTAAGTCAGTGGGTTGATCTTCACATCAGTCTGTGTCAGCATATTCTTAATCGTACTCTGCAGATACAGAAACTGATATTGAAAAAGGTTAAATAGTTTCCCAGTGTTTAGCTGCTACACAGGAGTGCAGTGGAATTTGAACCCAGGCCTCTGTGACTTCAAAACACTTCAGTTGTTTGTGGCAGACTTTTAAGAAAGTTTGTATTGAATAACTCAATTTCACTTACCTAATTGTTCTCATACCGAAGATAAAGGGGAATCCGACTTGATATCTTGTCTTTCAGCTTTAACATCTGTTGCTTCTTTTATGATACTTGATCTAACCAGATTGAAAATGTGACCTGCGAAGTACCCAACCTATCATAGATTTTCAAAAAATATTAGTTGATTAAATGGAAATACACATAATTCATAGTGTTAAAGAATTTAGAGCTAGCCTTGGATCTGAGGCATTTTGCATTCTTCCCTGACCCCAGTCCGCTCAAAAAGGTTGTGAATAGCAGCTCCTGTTCTCTGTGTCAGTTAGTGCAAATAGACATTTGGAGTCAGAATGCTTGCTGCTTGTGGTACTGCCTTTTGTATTTTCAGGTGATTGTTGACTTCCAAGCTGATGAAATAGCTGAGTTGCATTGTTTGAGGAGTATTACCCGAGCTCTAATACCATGCTTGAGTTTTGTCCTTGTTGCAGCCTTACTGAACTAATTAGTGTATTCAGTACCTGAGAGCTCAGTTTCAGAGTTGCACAGGCCATCACTTACAGTGGATAATATCAGTGTCTACTAGAGAGGGGAGAAATCTTGATATTAGGAGAATTTTTAACAAACTGTCAGGCAGAGACTGTTACATTGAATAAAACTGCCAAGTCTGACCTCTCTGTGTGCAGGGTTACACAGTTTTTGTCTTGTCCCTGATTAAGTTAGATGTATAGTCACTTACAGTTTCAGGCTTTACACATATGACTTTTTTTTTTAAGATTTTATTTATTTATTTTTAGAGAGAAGGGAAGGGAGGGAGTAAGAGAGGGAGAGAAATATCAATGCGTGGTTGTCTGTCACGTGGCCCCCACTGGGGACCTGGCCTGCAACCCAGGCATGTGCCTTGACTGAGAATCGAACTGGTGACCCTTTGGTTCGCAGCCTGAGCTCAACCCACTGAGCTAAACCAGCCGGGGAACATACGACATTTTTAATATTAGAAAATCTGTACAATGACTACAATATTGACTAAACTCTTGGGAATGAGAGTGGGGGAGCTTTGTACCTCCAGCTGTATGACATACAGACACATAGAGCTCTTCATTTTTCAAGATAATTATAGTGGAAGCCTATTTTTAAACTAGTGACAGAAGATATCTGAAAGTCAGAATTACTTTTTGTCATCAGTTTGTCATTGTGTGAAATGCATTCATGATAAAGCAATAGGAAGGGGAAAAAGCACTGATTTAAAGGATATAGAATTATGATTAAAGATGTTCTTATCTAGGTCAGGTAGTGAACTCATTAGTTCCTTATTAGCGTATTTTTCAGACTATAAGACGCACCGGACCATAAGAAGCTCCTAGGTTTTAGAGGAGGAAAATAGGCAAAAAAATTTTAAGCAAAAAAATGTGGTAAAATATTTAATAACATAAATAACATAATATTTCACTATTGAAAATGTAAATAGAACTCAGGTAAGCTACATTCGGACTATAAGACGCACCCCCGTCTTCCTCCCAAATTTGGGGGGGAGTGCATCTTATAGTCCGAAAAATACAGTAATTTTGTGATCAGAAATTTAGCATTAACTATGATCTTAAATGTGTATCATTGGTTACAAGGGAGATATTATATTAATTTACTTAAATTGTCCCTACTAATTAAACACCCTTTCTTTTTCATGACAGATAAATTGCATTATTTCTATTTTAAATATTTGTACAGAATAAACAGTTGCCTTTTGGTATTATTTAAAATCCTAAATTAGACTCCTGAACTAGAGCAAACTTCCATTTAAAATAAATTCTGTTCTTTATGTTATCCTTAATTACTGACACAGTGGTTAAAATATTTTAAATTTTGGCATAGGGTTAAATGATATGACAACTGATAATTAACTGTGCTCTTATAATTTAATTAGTATGCCTCAGTAATTAAGTTCATTTGGTACATCATTTTTGTTAAACGAGATGATTATGTAAAAATAATGTTACTCATTTTAACCATGTTTAGCTGGATCCAGAACGAAGTTTATTTGACCAAGGAGTAAAGACAGATGGAACTGTACAGCTTAGTGTACAGGTAATTTCCTACCAAGGTAAGTTAATTTTAGTGTAGTTATTTAAAACTTTACTCATGTTTTTCTAATATGGCAACTCAATTTTCATAAGTTTTGGGTGTCTTAGATGGTTGTCTAAATTACTGCAATATTATAGACAAATATTCATGCTTTTGATTTGATTATTCTATCTGTCTAGGTGAAGCAGATAGTGTAACACATTCTACTGAGTTTAATCAGGAAGGGATATATTGTAGGGTAGTAAGTAACAGGATCAGAGAGGGCTGGAAGAACAGGTTCAAATTGGCTTTCTAAGAATGCCTCAGCCAGACCACAGTGCTGGGCTGCCAAGGAAGCTGCCGCCCTACCTGCCGTCTAGAACCATGCTGCCTTTTCAGTGATCCACAGCAGCCAAAAGTGGATGCCATGTGCCCATTTGTCCCCTCTTAACTCATTTCTCAGTGGAAGGCTTATGCCAGTGATTCTGGAGCCTGTGTCACATTGGGAACCACCGCTGCAGGGAGATCTAGTCTCCACAGTGTAGCACAAAAAAAGGAATTCGCAAAGGAGGTTGCTTTATTCTCTTCCTCGTCCCCACATTTTTTTGACCTGTTTACAAATAAATTGCAGACATAATTCCCTTCTCTTCTAAATTCATCAGTGTGTGTGTTTTCTAAAAACAAGGAATTCCTTTAAATGACTACAGTACAGTTATCAAAATCAGGAAACATTAATTGATACAACACGGGATCATTTTTATCATTTAATAGGAATCTGTTAAATTCTCTAGGTATATTGCTAAACATATTTAAAATGGAGTTTTGCTTTATCATTTGAGAACATATAAACTAAACTAAATTTTGTTAGTGATTTTTATGTTTTCATTAAAATTTTTTTTTTTAATTCACTGTTAAGGAATTGAACCAAAGCTCAACATCCTTGAAATCGTTAAACCTGCGGAAACAGTTGAAGTAGTTATTGATCCAGATGCTCACCATGCTGAAGCAGAAGCACATCTCGTTGAGGAAGCTCAAGTGATAACTCTCGATGGCACAAAACACATCACCACCATTTCAGATGAAACCTCGGAACAAGTGACGAGATGGGCTGCTGCGCTGGAAGGTTACAGGAAAGAGCAGGAGCGCCTTGGGATCCCCTACGGTGAGAAGAAACAGAATTACATGCTAGGCAGAATAATAGGAATTAAGCTTGACATGGAAGATACTAGGGTAGGTTATAATCTGTTTTCTATGTAGAATTTTCAGGAAGAATTTTTTTTTTTTACCATAACACATGATGAATAAATACTGTCCTGGGTACTAGGAATACAAAGAAATACAGTTGTCTTTCACTTAATAATCAGGATATGTTTTTAGAAATGCTTTGTTAGGCAGTTTTGTCATTGTACAAACATAGAGCACCCATATGCAAACCTTTATGGTAGAGCCTACTGCTCACCTAGACTGTACAGTAGCCTGTTGCCCCTGGGCTGTAAACCTGTACAGCATTTCACTGTACTGAGTACTGTAGGCAATTGTAATGTAATGGTAAACATGTTTATGTAAACATAGAAAACGTACAGTAGAAGTTTGATGTAAAAGATAAAAATGCGATACCTGTACAGAGAGAGCACTTTCCGTGAACGGAGTTTGCAGGACGGAAAGGTGGTGTGGGTGAGTCGGTGAGTGAGTGGTGAGTGAATGTGAAGGCCGAGGAAGTTACTCTGCACTGCTGGAGACTTTGTAATCACTGTACAGTTAGGACACACTAAATTTACCAAAACAAAATTTATTTTGTCAATAAATTAACCTGAGCTTACTGTATCATTTTTATCTTACAATCTTTTAATTTTTTTAACTTTTCAGCTCTTTTGTAATAGCACTTAGCTGAAAACACAAACACATTGTATAGCTGTACAAAATGTTTTCTTTAGGTCCTCATTCTGTAAGCTTTTAAAATTTTTGTTGTTGATGTTTTTACTTTTTAAACTTTTGTTAGAGACTAGGACAATCACATACATTACCCTAGGCCTACACAGAGTCAGAATTGTCCATACCGCTGTCTTCCACCTCCACGTTTCCAGTCCCACCGGGAGGTCCTCAGGGGCAATAAATAACACACCCGCAGCGGTCATCTACGGTAACCATGCCTTCTCTGGAACAGCTCGTGAAGGGCCTGCCTGGGGCTCTGTGGAGGAGGTGACACTCTTTTCAGAAATATGTCCACAGTGGTTTGCTTGTTGTTTTGGTGGTGGTTTTTTATCACAGATTTGTTTGTAAGCACATAATGCACCGTGAACATTCCTCTCTGTTATGAAAACCTCTCGGTGTTGGGATCCATGTTTTCGGATTTTTTAAGGGGCTTGTTGAAGTCTGCAAATGCTCCTGCTAAACCCCTACTGTCCATTTCCCTGGAGGTTCTTCTTTTCCTTCTGCAGTTTCCTTTTCTCTTGCCTCTTCTATAGCTTTGCGCTCCTCCTTCCAGTTCCAACAACTCATTAATCAGTTCCTCAGGAACCACCTCTAGGAGCTCCTCAACGTCCTCCTCTCCCACACCCAGATGAAGCTGTTTGCCATCTGGACCACAGCCTATTGATTTTTGCAATCTTTGCTCTAGAGTGTTGTGATGGTTACAGCATCACTGGGTGATAAGAATTTTTCAGCTCCATTATAATCTTATGGGACCCTGTCATAAATGCAGTCCATGGTGGACCAAAATGTCATTATACAGCCTACAATTGTATTTTACAAAGTTCTACCCTTAGGGTGTTCACAGTGTAGTTGAGGAGAGGGAAGGGAGATGAAGAGATAATTGCCATAATGGTAATGTTTTTAGCTGTCAGTAATTGGTATAAAGGAAATGTGCTATTAGCATCTCAGACAGGTCACAGAGGCCTGGGGGAAAATGGGGAAAGGGTTTATTACAAAGAAATTACTGGGCACAGAAGGACATTCTTGATAGGAAAAGTATGTATAAAGCTGGGAAGTGGGAGTATGCTTGAGCAGTGAGGAAGTGTAGTGGATGAGGAGTTATTTTGTAGCATTATACAGCTGTTTTTGATGGAATTTACAGTTGAAAATGAATGTGGCAGTGGAGTATGACAAGTTGGAACAGGTTTAGTATTATAGTTTGAAGTGTGACTAGGTGATAATATCCAGGTTAGCCTAGATTAGGTAATTTCTATGGGTGTAGAAAGAAGAGGGTCAAAGCAGTGATAGGACTAAGCAACTGACTGATAAGATTGTACGAGGGTAGATAAAATTTAAATGTTGATGTGACTTCGAAATCTTGGTGTCTAGGGCTACAGTATTGATAAGTATGTGAACTACATATGCCAGGCACCATGTTAAATGCTGGGCTTTTGATGGTACTCAGTCAAGTCATTCCATGCCTTCCAGAGTTTAGTAGCCAGTTGCTAGGGAAGTCTGGTATTGGATTTGTCAAGAACAAGTGTCGATAGTATGTGATTTTGAAGTAATAATGCATATGGAACATATTGAACTGGGGATAGCCAGAAAGTAGTTTTGGGTGCACAAGATTGGAACTGAGATAAAGATAGTGTCTGGGACTCAGTCACGTTGAATTTGTACTGAAGCCATGAAAGTATACGCAGTCTCTGAGGGAGTGAGATAAAATGGAAAAGAACACAATGTTAAAGGCTGGTTCCTGGACCTTGTTAGTTATTAGAGTTTAGGAAAAGGCAGGGAGAAATGGAATAACTGAAGAGATAGAAGGAAAAGGAGAACTGTGTATAGTGTTACTGAAACTGAGAAAGAGTTTTAGATGATTAAAAGTCTGAATGCCACTGAGAAAGTCTAAGGATGCTTATTGGTGATCAGAGGCTTATGGGAGATTTAGATAAGAGAAACTACACAGGTGGAGACAAAGCTGACCCAATAGAAATAAACATTGAAGAAATGGAGAAAATTGAATATTAACTGTTTTGGGAAGAGTGCTGGGGAGTAAATAATATTGAAGATTCAAGAGCTGGTGGTGACTTCCGTGTATTTGTAGATGTATGGTGTGGAACTAGCAGGGGGTGAGATTAACACATTAAGCGCAGAACCAGTTTTGCTGGGCTTTCTGTTCAGGCGCCGGGCCACTCAACAGGGGTTGAGTTAGAGTATAAACAGGCGCACAGTGGTGCAGCCAATGCAAAACTCCATTAAAATTACAACATTTATTTTTTAACCTTGATGCTGCCGGTCCCACGCACCGATGTTGTCCAGACGAAAAGTTCATTGACGCCGCGCATAACATGTTAAATAAGCAAGGAGCAGGATCATTGATTGAAGCATAACATAAAAGAGCTTAGCTCGAAGGATGGAATCTAGCCTTTCCTCAGAGATGGGATGAAACTGTTAAGTTATTTTTGACATCTGAAGCTAGTATGAATGGTGTACTTGACCTTAGTAAGTTGGGAGTCATCTCTTAAAGGAGAATGCTAAGAATGAAAGGAGTGTAAAAACATTTGAAATGATATTTTCTAGAGCTTGCTAGACTTTAAACAAGAACTTTTCAATAGTAGAATCTTTTATGGAAAGTAATGTATAAAAATGAATTGTAGGTAGCCAGATTATAAACTCCGACTCAAAGTTCCTACAAAGAATATTACTAAAATGAAGCTCTTTTAAGACATTTGAGATTTATTTAGGTGTAGAGAGACTTCAAAATATCATTTGTGATTTTTCTTATGAAATTGTTACCTTCTAGAAAGTTTTAGAAATGATTAATATTTTCATCGGAAATTATTGTTTCGGGTTTCTGTTCTGCACCTACGGGTAATTTTTTTTTTGCTACTTGCTTAATTCTGTGCAAAACTTAAATAAGGTTAATTGGTCATAGGTACTTCAGATATCTTTGAAATACTGATCCACATTGGAAAATCTTCTAAACTTCACTTTACACACATCAGTTTGATATCTTGAGAGGACCTTAGAGCCACCTCTTGATGTACTCATGTATATTTTTATATACTCACAGATTTTTTCCTTTATTTTTACATTTTTCAGAACTTTAATTCTTTTTTAAAATTTTTCTATTGTTTTACATTAAATATCTGTGAAGAAACTAATAAAATTATAGTAGTTAGAAGTCTGGGCCAATTGAGTTATGGGGAATGTTAAAATTGACTAAAAGTAAGATTAGAGTAAATATATTCTTGTTCTTCATTAAATAGGAATATTGAAAAGATGAATATGCTGAGATTATTTTCTTCCAGTTCTTTGAATAATTAAAAAGGTATATACTTATGATTTTGCTTCCCAGAGTTGTCAAATATTAACATTTAAAAGTATGATACATATTTTCAGAAAATAAAGAGTAATGTAGTTGATTTGGATCTAACTAGCTATCTACTTCCATAGGTCCACCCACCCCTGCCCCGTGGGAGAGGTCTGTCATTTATTATATATCTGTCAAGTCTGGTTTAAACAAAGTCTTAGTTAGGAAAAACTGTTGTTCCCTAACATGGCTTTTCTTTCTTTATTCCTGCTCCCTGGTCTCAGCCACATTTCGCCTTACTACTTTTAATTACTATTAACTTCCTGTTAAAGTGGATGAGGTTTAGTTCTCTTATACTTCTGTCCCCTGCAAAACAGAACCTTATCTTTCCCCATTTTGTTAATACAGTTACATAACTTTTGTCTGTCAGTAGTCATTGTGTGCATTAGAGAATTGATTTGTTTCTTGTACTACTGTGATTATGTTTACACTTTTAGTTTTTCTAAAGTTCAAAGTTGACTTGTTTTTTAGTTAGATTTTTTTTAATTGAATTTATTGGGGTGACATTGGTTTGCAAAACTGTACAGGTTGCAAGTGTGCAACTCTGCATCGTGTGCCCATGGCCCCAGTTAGATTTCTATACATACACCAAGACTTACTTTCATTTCCATTGGTCTGTTTTGTGCCTGTTTTTCCCAAATTCTTCTATACCTCTGGGTTGGGCATTTTTCTAGACATGCCATAGAGCCATCATCTTAGGACATACCTGAACATCCTTCCTTGCAGTGCTGTATCCCTCATTTTCCCCTGGGTCTCATATTTTCCTTTTTTTAGTTTTATTCTCTAATTCTCTTCTTTAAGATTTTATTTATTTATTTTTAGAGAAGGGGAAGAGAGGGAGAAAGAAAGGGAGGGAAACATCTGTGTGTGAGAGATACATGGATTGATTGGTTGCCTCTCACATGCCCCCTACTGGAGACCTAGCCTGCAACCCAGGCATGTGCTCTGACTGGGAATCTAACCAGCGACCTTTTGGTTGGCAGGCCAGCACTCAGTACACTGAGCCATACCAGCCAGGGCTCATTCTCTTTTTAAAGCTTCCTTAAGAAAGGGTACCTGGGAAATGAATAGTTTTTTTTTCCTTTCTCATGGAATGATACTTCACATATTTTAAAATGTCTTCATTCTGCTTTGATTGACAGTTTGGGTATATGGAATATTAAGTTGAAAAATCAGTTTTGATGACCCTGTTCTATTTTGTTATAGTGTGAGATGGTAAGGGGGCATTCCGATTCTAGTTCTTTTGATACTCTATTTTCCTTCTGGAAGCTATTAAGATCTCTCTGTCTCTGGTCTTTATCTTGGTTAGTGGAGTGCAGACCTGTTCTTATTTGCTGTAAATTTATGTTTTATACTGTAGCATTTCAGTCTGTCATGTATTGCCTGATGTAGTAACCACTAGTCTCGTGTGAGCACTTGAAATGTGCCTGTTCTGAATTGCAATGTGCTATAAATGTAAAATACCACATACAAAAAGGAAGAATGTGAAGTCTTTTTAATTTTTTATATTGATTACATGTTGATAACATTTGGATATATTAAGTTAAATGAAATTATTATTGAAATGAATTTCACCTGTTTTTTGTTTTTTTGTTTTTTTTTAAATATTTTATTTATTTTTAGAGAGGGGGAAAGGAAGGAGAGAGGGAGAAAAACATCAATGTGTGGTTGCCTCTCAAGTGCCCCCTACTGGGGACGTGGCCCACAACCCAGGCACGAGCTCTGACTGGGAATCCAGCTGGCGGCCCTTTGGCTCACAAACCCATGCTCAATCCACTGAGCTACACACCAGCCAGGACTGTTTTTTTTTTGTTTTGTTTTGTTTTATTTCCATGTTTTATTTTAATGTAGCTACTAGAAATTTTAAAAAGTACATAGTTGCCTGCATTATGTTTTCTATTGGACAGTGCTAATCAGATGGTCCCTTCAGTTCTGGAAAATTTTTCTGCGTTATTATTTTGATAAATACCCTGTGTTTCTCTGTTCTTTTTCTAGAACTCCTGTTGAATCTTCTGCGTTTCTTACATTTTTCATCTTCATATCTATTTGTACTGCCTTCTGTCAATTTTTTTGTCTTTATATTACAACGTGTTTGATTTTTATTTTCACTTTATAAGGGCTCTTTATTTTTGGTTGTTGCTTTTCCATGGCTTTCTGATCTTATATTATAGATACATATTTTCTGAGTATATTATAATTGAGCGGTGGGTAGTTGTTTTTTCAGTTTTTTATTGCATTATTTCTTCCTCCTGTTTCTGTTTTTTTCTGTTTACTTTTCTAATGGTTTGATTTTAGTCTCTCAAATATCATTACTCTTGACCATCTCTTTATGTTTAAAAGGGAATAACTTTAAAGCAAGTTAGTTTAAAATTCTGGAAGGGATTTGCTCACTATACACTGGTAAAGTTGGGATATTGGTTCTTTCATTAAAAGATTTTCAAATGTCATTGTGTATAGGTCTGTTTCTTGGGTCTCTTCATTTTACCTGGAATTAGCCAAACACTTGTCAGGAGTATAAGGTTGACATGAGGATTTGGGGTTAATGTGTAAGTGAATGCTACATTCTGGAAATGGAAAGGGACATGAAAAGTAGGGAGGTAAGGAGGGTCTCGCTCTTTAGTTTTTGCACTTGTCTTACCGAGGTCAGTTATCTCAGTATCTGCTTTGTGTCTCCCAGATCTAAAGTGTTCTTGGAGTCCACATGTGTGGGGTTGCTTTCATTCAGGTGGCTCCTGAGAATGAAGGAAAGGCCCTGAAGGTTCTAAACATACTTTATATCACCCTCCACGTTTCTCACTTAAACCTCTCCTGCTACCTGGAACACCATGACCTAAGCCAATAAGGGGGTTCCGTAGGCAGAAATACTTTCATTTTTTATTGGTATCTTCCTTGATAGATCTTTTAGGCTATAGTTTTTCCTACTTTGCCAGATTTTCACTCTGCTTTTTATCTTCAGAAAATTTGTGGAAATCTCCCAGATAATTTCTGACATTTCCCACTTATATTCCTATGAGCTTACATCTCTTCAAAATGACTTTACTATCATTTTACTAGGGTCTTAGAGAAAAGACCAGGAGAGCATGCATGGCCAATGAGTAATATTAAACCAGAAGTCCTGATTCTATTTTAGAAAACAAATCAGACTATTTCTGTTTTCTTCTAACTTCTTTGATTTGCTACTTTTTTTATGTAAAATGAGCATTCTTGGACTTTTAAGGGGAAGTGTGGTTCTGTATAGTTTTTCTAGCCATCCACACTCCCTCTTTTGTTTTCATGGAGCTACTTGCTTTCTCAATTCCTTTATGTTCCTTACTTCACTGTTACCCGGACCTACTCTTTCCTTTTCCTTGGTGTTCCGTGCTACTCAGTTTCAGTTCCACTCCCACCACTTTCTCCTCATTGTGGTCCACTCTCTAGAAGTGATTTTGGCTCAGTTTGAAAAACTCAGGTGCTACCCTGCTCCAGCCTCTAAACCTTACCAGACCTTTGTATTCAGCTGCTGTTGGATTGGGCAAAACTGCTTTGAGCTGCTCCTTTCACTTGGGCATGTTGTGCTTTTAATGGGTCCTTCCTGGCTGTGTTCGGGTTTCCCCGTGCTCACAGTGGATCGTGTGTCAGATGGTCTTTGCTCCCCATGTGCGTTCTCCTGCACAGATGCCGACACCATGGAGGTCTTGTGGTTGTTACTACGTTACCTTCACCTGCATGTATTTTGGGGTCCATGGGGATATCTTGTTTTTATTGAAAATATTAGTAGATTTTTGGTTTTGCTCTATAATTGATTTTAGTGATTTTTAATTCAGAAAAAAAATTTTAATTTCTCTGTCTTCTTCTCAGAATTCTCTTCCTTTAACTTTGTGAAAAAATCTCATAAAAAAATCAATTCTGTGGCTATTAGTCCTGTATCCTTATGTTGATTGATTTTAGTATATATTGACTCCTGATTAAGTACCTAAATGTTATTTTTCCTACCTATTTTCTTATTGAATAATATGAATCTTGATGGCATATAACCAGTATTATTTGGATAGATCATCTCCATGAATCAATACCTATACCAAAATTAATTCAGCTAGTATCTATTAAAGTTCTATGAGTAGAATGCTCTGTTAGGTCTATTAGGTCAAGAATAAAGTGATGAAATATTTTTACGTGTTGGCCATTTTTTTCATTTGTGAATTTAGTAAAAAACAATGAGGAAATGAGATGATTGGATTCACCTTTTGCAGATTCAACAAATGTATGCATAAGGCACTGTGGTAATTTTTAAAGATAGAATGATTTATGAGACACCATCTTTGTTTTTAAGACCTTAATGCATGTTAGGAGAAGACAGTTGAGTAAACAGGCAATTCGTATGTTGTATGGTAAGGGTAAACGCAGGAGGGACCAGCTTTTTACAAGAAGCAGCAAAAAGGAGGAGTGACTGCATTGTTCACTTTTTGAATAGCAAGCCTAGCTCCGTAGAAACCCCTTTAGTTTTTTTTTTTCCCCAGTGCACCAAGTCATATACTGCTACAAGATAAACATTTTTTATAAAGATTTTATTTATTTATTTTTAGACAGAGGGGAAGGGAGGAGAGAGAGAGGGAGAGAAACATCAACGTGTGGTTGCCTTTCACTCACCCCCTACTGGGGACCTGGCCTGCAACCCAGGCACGTGCCCTGACTGGGAACTGAACTGGTGACCTTTGGTTTGCAGGCCGGCACTCAATCCACTGAACCACGCCAGCCAGGGTTACAAGATAAATTTTTAAACTTGGATAACTTCCTCCAGGGTAATCACATATTTCATTTCATTTGGCCCACTGAAGAACAATTTTGCATTTTGTTTTTCTTGAGGAAATTTTAGACTGACTGACACAGAACCATATGAATCCATCCAAAATTTAGATTAAGAAATTGAAGAAGAGCTAAAGTGAAAATATAACCTAAAAATCTTTTTTACTTTATATACTGAATTTACTTCACCTACTTTGGGGGAAAAAAGCTGTCTGGATTTTATCTGTGTATGTGTGTTGACAAGTTAACTAAAAATGTATATAATACCTAAGAGGAAACTAGGTTAATGGTAATATTTTTCTTTTTAGATCCTATACAGTGGTCTACAGACCAAGTCTTGCACTGGGTAGTTTGGGTAATGAAGGAATTCAGCATGACTGATATAGACCTCAGCACACTCAACATTTCAGGACGAGAATTGTGTAGTCTCAACCAAGAAGATTTTTTTCAGCGAGTCCCTCGGGGAGAAATTCTCTGGAGTCATCTGGAGCTTCTTCGAAAATGTATAAATTGGAGTTATTATCTCTTTACATTGTGACTTAATTTTACTTCTTTATAACTTTGTTATTGTAATTGCATATCAACAATTCCAATACTACTTAACATTTATTAACTGTGTAAGGCTGTGCTAAGAGTTTTGTGTGTGTTATCTTAATTTAATCTCTGTATTAAGGCTGCAAACCACAGAGGAATATGATATTTAGAGTGCCTATATGGTCTTATACCAAGCTTTCAAAAATCCTTCTCTTCCATGTTTTGCCTTCTATTTTGAGAGTTCCTGGGAAACAGACCAAACTCTGAGAATCAGGACTTAGAAGCTAATCTTATAGGTTGGTCACATCTGTGCTACGTGATGGTGACTCTCTGTTTTGCCTCTTTTTAGACTAGGGCTCCTTTGTTCATTTATAGTCACCAATGGAAGAATTTAAATTTCAATAGCACTTTGCCTCTTCAAGGTCCTTTTATAAAATTTTCAGGGAGAAATCTGCCACAAACATAAAGCGTAGATTTTTCTTCAGGAGAGACAACAGTTCTTGGGGAAATTTCTCAGAACTAGGAATCTGGATAAAACAGTAGCATCTTCAATTTACTGAAAAGTTACACTATCAGGCACTGTGCTTCTTAAAAGCATTTTCCTTTAATCCTCAGGACTACCTCATAAGGTGGTAGTTGTGGGATACTGCATTTAAACATGAGGAATTTTTAATGTTCAAATTGGTTGAATAACAACCAAAGTTACACAGCCGGTAAGTGAGCACTCAGATCAGTGCCCAGATCTGTCAGAGGCTATTTTCATACAGTTGTTTAAACCCCCAGACTCAGAACTCCCAAAGAGAACTCCCACCTGACAAGGAGGATTCAGACTTCTTCATATTTCTCCAGCCCTTTCCAGCTCTGTGTGTCTAGAACTGGGTCCTGGCATGGCACCCTAAGTAGACCTGTGTTGGGAGCCCAGGTGCCAGGACTCACTCAGTACACAGATGATTGTTGGTTGATATGATTTCCCTTTCAAGACACTTCCAGGCAGTAATGGGCAGGAAATAGGCTAAATTAGTAGAGACTGGGAAGTGTACCTCTTGTTTGAGAGGTAAAGAAAAGCAGTAGATGAGTAATGAATGGTTCTCTAGGGATTATTATATTAGGGTCTTTTACGATGTAACTCTTTGGTTTGGGAGCTGTGTTTGTAGGCCTGTTAAATGATCTAGTTTATTTGTGACCTTTAGGACAGTTAACAGTTCCTGAAAATTTAGCTATCTTGAAAAAGCATTGTCAAATTAACACAGTTTGTTTAAAAGTGGCTATTAGAACAGATTATTAAATTATGATTACTCAGATCATCTTGAGGGAGCCTTTTAGTGAAGAATGTATATTTAAATAATTTCAGTGTGGTATATATTCTCATCTGTGATCTTTTTCTGTGTTTCACATGGTTTTCTATAGAAAGATAAATAGATTTAGTTATAGATATTTACATTTAGAAAACCATGGTTCTCTGTATAATGAACTCTAAAAGAAATAGAAGTTTTCCCTCTGTTATTTCTCTTACAAATGTTTGTTATAAAATGACTGTCAAATATTTTTAAAGTTATCATGCCAATAAGTTTAAATTGATGTTTTGCTTTTTTTGTTTCGTTAGTTTTGGTTGTAATTGTGTTTCTTTTGAAAGAATCATGTCTTATTAAGTTCAGTTTTACTGGATTGGGGTTTGCATTCTGGTTTTAAATGAAACCAAAAATTTGTGTGTGTGTTTTTCAGATGTATTGGCAAGCCAAGAACAACAGATGAATGAGATAGTTACAATCGATCAACGTAAGTATTCCTACCCATAATATATGGCCCATTTATCAATAAGAAATGTTTCCTTTATTCAGTACTGCAAGGTAGTAAAACGATAAACTAGTTTTTAAATATTTATGAAGTATTTTAGATATACAAAGAAATAAACTATACCCAACATCTGTGTACAGCATGACACCATGCACTATAAAGAAATAAATCTTTATAGTAAAGTTTACCTGTGCATATCCCATTTTAAATGGCCATCCTGAATTGGATGTTTCCTATTATTCTGTGCATATTTTATATTTTTACCAACTATGTAACCATAAACACTTTATAGTGTTGTTTTGCATGTTTAAACTTTTTGGGAAAAATGGTAATATACTATATATATCCTTTTATAACTTGCATTTTTGCTTAAAAGTTATGAGACCTACCCGTATTGATACTTACAGCTCTATTTCATTCATTTTTACTGCTGTATATTAAGATTTGGTGAACATCATTGAATAAGTATTTGTCAGAATGTATGTGACATTTTCCTCTTGTAGGTATCTCCCTTTTCAACCTTACTAGGTGGTACCAGTTTTTTTCCTCAAAGTGGTGGTATAAGTTTGTATTCTCATCAGTGGTGGAACAGGAGTTCACATTTGTCCACATTTTCCCAACATTTGATAAACATTTTTAATGATCAAGTATTTTATATCTGTCTATACATTACTTATGTATTTCAAAAATAAGACCAATTCTTATTCACTAAGTTGAGATTCACGAACAAGCATCATGCCTTATCCTTGAAACTGTTTTTGAAATTTTGTTCCAGACTGTTGTGGATGAAGACATTTTAAAATGAGGCCTTTTGTTGATGTAATTAGAGGGGCGTTAGTTAAACTAATTGCATTTTATGTCTTTCTGTAGTTTTTTTAACTGCTTGTGTTAGAAGAGAAAGCAGTTTTTCCCTTGTCTGTCTTTGCAGCTGTCCAGATTATTCCAGCGTCCGTTCAGTCTGCTACGCCAACTACCATTAAAGGTATAAACAGTGGTGCAAAGGCAGCCAAGGTGCAAAGAGCTCCCAGGATTTCAGGAGAAGATAGAAGCTCGCCTGGGAACAGAACAGGTATTTTTGCATTATTGTCACCAGGTAACATTTGTCGAATGATGTGTATTTTGTTGAATTTCACTCTGTGAAAATGTGAGGGTGGGCTGTTCTCCGGCAGTGCTCAGACAGCATTTGAAAAAGCATCTGTGCTGTTAGCCTGGCCGGGGTAGGGACAGAGAGCCTGTTTGTTGTCTTTTGCCTTCTGTTGATTCATAGCACCGTGGTCAATGTTTTTCCCTGTCAATTTAGGGAACAATGGCCAAATTCAGCTGTGGCAGTTTTTGCTCGAACTTCTTACTGACAAGGATGCTCGAGACTGCATTTCTTGGGTTGGTGATGAAGGCGAGTTTAAGCTCAATCAGCCTGAACTGGTCGCACAAAAATGGGGACAACGTAAAAATAAACCTACAATGAACTATGAGAAACTCAGTCGTGCATTAAGGTGAGCATTTACTACTTTTTAAAATAAATATGAAGCCTTTCTAAAAAAATGGCTTCTTACTCTCGGTGTAAATATTGTTATGTAGTGATGTTAAAATACTTGTTTTTATTATAAGTATTGTTTTTGTTATATATAAAAAAGCTGAAATTTTTCACACTAATGTTAAAAATGACTTCTGAAGAATATCTTTAGTGATAATTTTGAGGTACATAGAGTTTTTTAAGATTTGTTTTTATCAGGAAAAGCTTCTGTTTCTCCTTTACACCTGAAGGTTAACTGCTGGATAGATTATTCTTGGCAGATGGCAGTTCTTATCTTTGAATATTTGAATATCATTCCACGTTCCCCTGGCCTGCCACATTACTACTGAGAAACCTGCTGATAGCCTAATGGGAAAGAGTTACTTGTTTTTATCTTGATTTAAAAGCATATGCTACTCTGTTTAAAACCAACATGTTTAATCTTTGAGGTTTCTATCATTTACATAACAGATAAAGATATTGTCATTTGCATAGTTGAATTGAGTGTAAACTTCTAGCAAATATATAGATACTGTCTATTTGTATAATTAGATGCAAAATGTTGACCCATTTTCCTGTTTTCCCCCCTTATAATGACCTAAAGCTGAGTATCCAGTCTTCACATTGATAGAATTAGAATGCAATAAAGTTATTTATAATTTCCTCTACATGGCATGAAATTTTTTGATGTAATTACTATAAGAAATTATGTTTACTAGTGATGGAAATTCAGTGTGTATATTTAAGTATCTGGGCAGTAGGATATGTAGGAGTATCATAGAATTATTTCTTTGTTTTGAAGAGTGAATATAGTAAAGTAGTTCCACAATTTACTTCTGTATTTCTAAATAACATTTTTACTGCTGCTTCTCGTTTCACTTGGACTTTGTGTCTGCGTTTCACAGTGAGAGAGGGCGGTTTGCCCCTTGCCACTACACACACACCCTTTCTGTCCCCTCACCCCACTCTTACTATGCGGGACTTGTGTTTAGATCAGTGAGCTCGATACAGGGTCACGGCCATTGCAAGAACTAGGACATAGTTCATGTCCTAGTGATTATTGGATCATAGTTCATGTCCTGTGATTATTTTTCTTTTCTAGAATGACCTTTTGTTTTCCTTTGTGTTCATAAGTAACTAAAATGCTTTATTTTCGGTGTCCTTATCACTTATTCAGTCTCAAACGCTTTGCCAACTAACAAAAAATCCTTTGGGTATAATCAGAATTAAAACTATCATTTTGGGCCCTGGCTGGTGTAGCTCAGTGGATTGAGCGCAGGCTGGGAACCAGACGGTCCCGGTTCGATTCCCAGTCAGGGCACAAGCCTGGGTTGCGGGCCGGGTCCCCAGTGAGGGCCGTGTGAGAGGCAACCATACGTTGCTGTTTCTGTCCCTCTCTGTCTCCCTCCCTTCCCTTCTTTCTAAAATAAATAAATAAAATCTTTAAAAAAAAAAAAAAACTATCATTTTGGATGGTTGATATTATTGTATATACACAATTCCCCTCAAACTTAGAAATGAATTATTAGAACTAATAATTAAGGTGTCAGTTCTTCCTAGATTGACCTAAGTCGCAATGCGGTAACCATCTTAGTAAGTTTTTTTCGTAGAACTTGACAAGATAATTATAAAATTTATATGGGAATATCACACACCACAATAACCTGAAGATGAGTAAGGTGAGAAGATTTGCTCTATGGGACGTCGAGACTCACTGTGAAGCTACAACAGTGAAGCTAAAACAGTGTGCTGTTTGCTTACGCAAGTCAGACTGACCCCAGGTTAGGATGGACAGCCCAAATAGAGGCAAGGAGATGCAGGAGCTTTTGGTTTTAAAATGACAATGGGCAGAGGACATGATGAAAAGACCTACTTTTCAGTCACTGTTGTTGGGACAATTGACATCCATATGGGGAAAAAAGAAGACATATCTTGCTAAAAATCAGTTCTGTGTAGCTTGTGGCTGTAAATGTCAAAAATAAAATAGGAAAGCATCTAGAACTACCTCTAGGGCTTTGATAGGTGAGGAAAGACATTAAACAAAACCAAAAACATTAACCCCCGTAGAAAGGATCAGCTCTGACTGGTGTGGCTCAGTGGATTGAGTACAGGCCTGCGGATCAAAGGGTCGCTGGTTTGAACCTGTCCGGTTCGATTCCTAGTCAGTGCACGTGCCTGGGTTGCGGGCCGGGACCCCAGTTGGGGGCATGCAAGAGGCTACCACACATCGATGTTTCTCTCCCTCTTTTTCTCCCTACCTCCTCCTCTCTCTAAAAATAAATAAAATCCTTTTAAAAACTCACTTAAATATAAAAAAAGAAAGGATCAATAAATAGGACTACTTTTAAATTAAGAACTTCTGGTCATCAGAACCCATCATCAAGAGCGTGAAAGTCAGGCCACACATAGCTGACATAAGAGTCATACCTGGAATATCTAAAGAACTCTTACAAATTACTAGGAAAAAGAATAAATGGACAAGAGACTTAAGTAGACATTTCAGAGATTTTTCAAATGGCCAATGAATGTATGTAAAGGTTATTAATAATTAGGGAAATGCAATTTAAAACCACAGTAAAATGGTACAACACACAACCTCAAATGGCTAAAATTAAGATGATTACCAGTACCAGGAGTGTTAGTGAGGGCGTGGAGTGATGGGAATGCTTCTGCACTTTTGGTAGGAATGTACATTGTAACCTGTAAGCCAGCAGTTTGTCTCCTAAATATTTAACAAATAAAAATGGGTGCATATGTCCACACACACTCATAAGAGCATTACTGATAACATTTAAAAACCAGAACTACCCAAATATAGGCTTCTCCCGCTATCTGAAAGTACAGTGGTCCAGTGAAGCCTTTCATAAGCTAAAGTGGCATAAAGTGAAGAAGCAGTTGCCATCAGTTTATACAGAAACATTTCTGAGTGTTCTCAGACCCCAGAATAACCTACCAAATTGTATCAAATAACATATGAAATCTACCATAGCACTGCCATACAGTAAAAGCAGGAATGTACAGGATAAATCGACACAGCACAGATGCTGGCGGACAGGTCAGAGTAGCTGCAGCTCGGTGCCCAGAGGCCAAGCATAGTTCGGGGCAGGGGCCTGGCGAGGTCGCTGCTCGGGGTCATGCTACCTCTGTAATGGCTTGCTGAGAAACAAATGCTAAACACTTAGCTTTTTGCCTTTTTTCATAAAAGGGAAAGTATTCTTCAGATGTTTTCGGTTAGCGAAATCAGGTACTCATGCAAGCTTTTTCATGAAAATTAGGTTGCATATGTGAACTTGGGGCATGTGCAGTATAATTGTACCTGCCAAAGGTAGAATGATTGAATAACATTGAGCAGAGCGAATGCATAGTGGAGGAAAATATACTGTGTATCCATGAAAGTGAAATACTGTTCCAGGCACTGATAATGGGTGAACCTCATCAATACAATATTTGGTGAAAATCCAGGCCCCCAAAAAGAATCCAGACTTGTACGATAGGAATGCATTTCTATAGTAAAGTTTGAGGGGAAAAAAACAAACAGGAAAACTAAATTACAGCATTTGGGATTCACGTTTGGGTGACAAGGATGTAAGTAAAAGCACTGAAGTAAGTGACTGTCATGAGACAGGATTGTGTTTACCCCTGGGCAGGGGGGTGATGATTGGGAGGGGCCGTGGGGGACTCTGGGTCCTGGCGGCAGTTTCCTGACCCGAGTCGGAGCTCACAGGCGAATGAGCACTTTGTCATCAGTCACTGAGCTGTTCACATTTCTGTCCTTCTGGTTTGTGTGACATATTCCACAATTTTAAAGGTTTGCCAAAAAAAGGGAAGAAATGATGTTAATGAAAATACAGGTATTGTGTGCCTTTCACTTCATTTTAGAGGGGAACAATGGAATGAACTGTTAAGTGGTGTGCGGTTTATCAAATAAATTGAAGGAAGTATTAGGTAAAATTAAAACTTACGTGTATGTACTTTTTATCACCTCTTACCAAGAAACATAAGATTATACCACCTTAATTTCCCTCCTCGAAATACAAAGTTACTTTCTTTCTTTGTTCTTTTTTCTCAAGTGTCTGGTTAGCACAGCCTAACATGTGGACATTCTCTTAAGAAATTGCAATGCCAGTAGCATTTAAACTGAGTGATCAGCATTGGGTGGCTTGTGCACCGAGACCTAAGTTCTGTATTAATGTATTGGCACGAAAGGAAACACGAGGCAATGACCAGCGTGTTACATCTCTCACTGGGAAAGTGAACGTGACTGTTCCATGTTTGCTGTTCTGCATCTAGGGAAAGATGACATGATTTTCTGTGTATAAGTCAGTCATTTCATTAATGGACTCAAACTGAGTGACTTTTATAACAAATGCTGCCGTATATGGTAGTTTATACCATTGGTACTTTTGCAGATGTTCCTTTTGTCATAGATGACTAACAGCTCTCTGTCAAATGGGTGCCAGTGGGCAGTATTATTTTAAAATAAAGATTTCACAGTCTGCCAGCCTAGAAGTCTTCACTTAACTTTTTTCTCCCTATTACTGGAATTGGCAGTATAAAATGGTAAATAAAGTCTGTTTTCCAAATGAAATGTAAATCCTGCTCTATTTCTATCTCCATAGAAAGCAGCAGTGAACTTGTCTCCTAGAGCAGAAATTTTCAGTCGGTGCTGCTTACAACCTGCAGTACCTAACTATTTTAGTCAGCGTCACTGACCTCTTTTACCTTAGATGGTCAGATAAGAAGGTGACAGCAGTCAGCACAGTAGTGGTCCAGTGTGAATGAATCAAAATTATACCTGTTTCTTGTCATACCAGCAAAAAGTATATTTTTGGTGTGCCACAGAATTTTAGAAAATTAGTTTGTGTGTTCCAAGAGATGAAAAAAAAAAAGGACTGGAAATCGCTGTTCTAGAGTACTGTCCCCAAATGGAACCAGAGTAGGTTTAGAAACGTCGTTTCTTAATGATGTCCTGTTTTTTTTTTGGGGGGGGGGGGTTGTATTGTTTCTTCTAGCCCTTTTCCTTTTAAGGTTCCCTACCAGATTTGGAGAATTTCTCTGAAAGGAAAGCCTTTACATATTAACATGATAAAAGTGAAGGCATGGTTACACAATATAGGATTTTGTTCAGGACATAAAAGAAGTAGACATTCCAACAATCCATAGACTGTCCATTAAAAATGTCTTCATACTATATGGATTCTTAATCATTAGCATAGCTTCTGTTTAATAGAGGACTATTTGCCAGTTATTGTGTGCTTAAGTATTTTTCAGTGATAATCTTTTTCATCCTCAACAGTTCAGGAGAATAAGTCCTGTTTTTAACCTCCTTTTATACATGAGGAATGAAAGATTAGAGATCAGGTGGCTTTCTTCTGGGCACCAAGGAAGTAAGATGCTGGATTTCAAGTCTGAGCATTCTGACTCTAAGCCCTTGTTGATAGGTCCTATTACTACTCCAAAGTTTTTTATTTTGTTTAATAATGTTTATTTTTTTTTAATTTTTTTATATATTTTATTTATTTATTTTTAGAGAGAGGGGAAGTGGGGAGAAAGAGAGGGAAAGAAACATCACTGTGTGGTTGGTTGCCTCTTAAGCGTCCCCCACCAGGTACATGGCCTGCAACCCAGGCATGTGCCCTGACCTGGGAATTGAACTGGAGACCCTTTGGTTCCCAGCCCGCGCTCAGTCCACTGAGCCACACCAGCCGAGGCAATAATATTTATTTTTAAATCAGTGTTTTATCCTAAGTGTGGAAAATATGCTTTGAAATTTAGTATATAATGTTTTGGAGTACTGAGCACTGGAATGTGAGTAAATGATGTTCTGAGGTTTCCTTGGGTAGTGACATCAGATGTTCCCGTGTAACCTCAGCGGTAGGTGCCGCTGTGACACAGGCGGTAGTCTCCTAGTCTTCTGCGTACGGAAGAGTCTGGGAAATACTGTAAGAAGTTCAAACTCATTATTTTTTATATGGTGCTGATGCGTTTTTCTCTTTTTAAAGATACTACTATGATGGGGACATGATTTGTAAAGTTCAAGGCAAGAGATTTGTGTACAAGTTTGTCTGTGACTTGAAGACTCTTATTGGATACAGTGCGGCAGAGTTGAACCGATTGGTCACAGAATGTGAACAGAAGAAGCTTGCGAAGATGCAGCTCCACGGAATCGCCCAGCCGGTCACGGCAGTGGCCCTGGCTACGGCTTCTCTGCAAACGGAAAAGGATAACTGAGCCCAGGACCGTCTGGGCTTTTGAGGTCTTTCTTAAATACTAGAGCAAGTGCTGCTCTTACCTTTATTACTGAATTTGAATCTTTTATTTCTAGACTGTACAATCTGATGCATGATTTTTTTATAAATATTTCATACTCTTGTGGATTTGGATCTTTTTACTTTGAGCATATATTTTAGAATATGTGTATGTTAAAGGGTCACCACAATGGCTTCGGTATGAAGGCAGGTTCATTGTGGGATAATTTGTTAACAGTCAGGAAAGCTAAACTGGTCAGTATTAAATGTCTAGCCCTACCAAAAATTGCCAGTCGCATCTGAGGATGAAAAATAAATGAAGCATCTCCAGGGAACAATCTGGCTTAACTATTTTTGAAAATACAACTGTTTCCCCTCTCTGCTGCTTTAGATGTTGCTTTACACAGAACCGGAACGTGGAATTTTACAGCTAAAGCATGTGTGCCTGTTTCACCTCATCAAGCAGAGCTAAAATAGTCATATCAAATAAAGACACAATAAACTGCTAAACTAACAGTATCAGATTATTAAAGTAATGTATGTATTTGCAAGCGGAGGACATAAAGCACTCAGCTGGCAGAAGAGCAGTGCTGAAGAGGGAGATCCAGGTTTAATCTGGCTTAACTCAAGCCAGATTTAAGGATGTCTGTATAGATGATTCATAATGTCAGGCCAAGCATTTAAATTATTTTAAAAGAAGTGTTTAATTCTAATAAACCAACTGTTACAAAAATTTTGAAATGATCTCTGTGTTTCCTGTCAGAGATTTAAAAAAACTGAGAGGTATAACTCAGCCAAAAAGTTGGCTTGGTTTGGTTTGGCTTCTCTCTCTTTTTTAAAAATTACCCTTTAGTGCCGATTATTATGCAGAGCAGTTTATATAGTCATTGTGTTTCTGATGAAATGAAGACTTTAAATCAGTCAGCAGTACTTTGCCTTTCAAGATATTAGTAAATTACTTGCAAATAGTAATAGTAAAAAGGAAATTTTGACCTCCAGTACAGGCAGTCTTAAAACAAAATTTCCCGTTTATTTAATTTTTTCCTTTTGACTATTTATGTGTGTGAGTATATAAATATCTATGTACATGTCCATTTGATTATTTCCTATATATATAGGTACACACATATAGGAAGACAGTACTCAAAAGGAAAGATATTTCAAAAGGTAATAATTCATTCTTATAAATCTTAAAATATTAAGTAATTCATATATATGAAACTCTTTACTTACCACAAGCTAACACTAACAGAAGTGGCTAGAAATGTCTTTCTTTTTTGCTTGCTTGCTCGCTCGCTCACTTTTCTTGCTTTGGTTTTTTATTGTTGTTGTCTGTCTTAAGGTATGTATAAATCCTGATAAGAGATACTGGCACATAACTTCTAATCCTTTTATAGCAGAAGATTGATTTTCAATTATTCCTTTATGCACCTTCTCCCTCGCCATTGACTTTAAATTCATCCTTCTAAACAGCTTTATAAGAGAGTTAATGCTTTTGACTAACGAGGCGGAGATGGCCATGGTAGTGCAGGCAAGGCGGCAGTTAGCACTTGCTGCCGTCAGTGCTGAATAGTGGTTCGGGGTGAACCCAGGACACAGGGCGCTTAGGAACAAGGAGGAGAGGCGCGATCCATGATCTCCTTGTCTGATAACCTCAAATAACTTTAAGTGCTGTGCTATAGGACCACAGAGTGTAATTTTGGTTCCTTTATGTTATTGTATTAAGTCCTTTACGACCCTGCAGGAGACAGCTAAAAAAGAATAAAATTTGTAACTTCCCATTTGTAACTTTTACCTTTTTATAAACACATACCAAATAGACTGACAGTTATTAGGTGCAGTGATTGCAAGAATACCTGAGTAGACTAGCACTATGAAATAATATACAGAAGCTCTAGTTTCAGATAACAAATAGCTAAAAAGGAGGTTTTGCACCATCCATTTATGGCCTGGGGAGTTGACAAGTCACTTATAGTTTTAAAAAATAATAAAGTATACTATTCTGGTATATTATCAAGAGCTTAAAATACTTGACTTTTAAAATACTTTTTGGGTGACATTATGTTAAAATTTTAGCCAGGATGGCAGATTTCCTTTATAGGTATATATATATATTTTAAGGCAAGGAACACCTCCTACATTTATTTTAGATTTTTTTTGATGCTTTACACACACCCACATTCTGTCCCTTTTCTTCCCGGAGCAGTTTTTATTTCTCATAATTTGAACAGAGACCATTCTCACATGTGATTGGGTGCTCTTCTTTGCCTCTCTTTGTCATTTTATGCACCATAACATAGGGAAAGTAATGAGACTAATTTCCCCAATTGATTAAAAAACTTCTGTTACTTTGTCTCAACTTAAATAAACTATTTTCATTGCCCTTATGGAAGTTCAGTTATCAGAAAGTCAGGTAGTCCTTTTCCCTTATTACAAGATTATGAAAGAAAATATAATTCACACTGTTCATTCTTTGTTATGTTTTTATGAATGAATTTTCCATGGGAGAATTTACAATATATTCAAAGGATGAAAAATAAAATTTTTGGTCATCTTTTGTACCATATAATACAAGAATAATGAAGTGTTCACTTTTGTTTTAAAACTTATTTTCCACATAAAGTTCTCCTTGAGCCACTTTCATGGGTATCTAGCTAGCTTAAAGTTTGGAAGTTTGTGTTGGCACCAGAAAATCAAATTAGGCAGAATTGCTATGTGTGGTTGATCCTCCCATGAATCAACTTATCACATTCATTTTTGTATCAATTTGTGTCAGTGAATTAGGAAAAACTGTTGAGTTGTTTTTCTCCTCTCATTAATGGTGAAACTCAAGTATATTTCTTTAAAGGATTGTACCTCCAAATATTTTTTGCAAGGTTTGCTATTTTACATATTCATCATTTTATGCTACTGCCTTTTAAAAGGAACTAGTGTATCTTTGAAATAGCACAAAAATATTTTTAAATTCATAATTGCAAAACAACCTGTGACTAACTTAATGTCTTCATATCTACAGGGTGTAAAAATATTGATATTCAGTGATATTTCACTTGCTGCCAGAAAAAAAATTCTCAATTTTTTGTAAAAGGGAGGAGGATTTTTGCATACATTTTTACTCTTTAAATAAAGACACTTATACTGTCATAATAACAATTATGTATTTCTTTGTGGTTTTTATTTTTTTGTAATTTTACATAAAACAGTTATTTTCTATTTTTACTCAGATAAAAATATTTGTGCATAAAATGTAAAAATAGTAAAATGAGAAAAATAAAACTATTATACAGTATATTTCTGTGCTGTTAGAAGTTTTATTTCTGTAAACAAAGAGTCTCAAATCCCAGGGACATTTGGTTGGATGAACACATGGCGGTCCACATCTGATGTCTGTATCACCCCCTCATACCTTAAAACTGCCAGTTTGTGAAGAACCGACTCCATGAAACTGGGTGATGGAGTTTAGTCTTTAAAAAAAAAAAATGAACGAAATCTTGTCCACAAAGCCAAACCATTGTAGAATAAAGAAGGAACGCTAAGATAGGTGCTTGTCCAAAGGTGAGCCAGTGATCATTAAACTAGAAATTCTTAGTCAAGTCTTTTCTTTTTTAATTAAAAATATAGTAATAACTTGTCCATGTTGGCTAAGTAACAACAAGATGCTTCAGCCAGGGCTGAAGTGGAGAAGAATCAGAGAAGACAGGAGAAAATGACTTATGTTTATAGTAAAGCAGTGGTCCGACTTGGATGTACTTAAAAAAGAAATTATACTTGGAGTTAGATAAAGTACATTAAAAACACAGTTTAATTTTACCTAGTTTGAAGTGATGAAAACTATCAGGAAACTAGTGATGTATATTCCTTCTCCCCAGACACTGATTTTTTTGTGTAGGACTAAAGGTTAATTTGCAAGCCAAGCACATGTTAAAAATGCTTGCTTTTTATTTCTAGTAAACCAACTGATTTAAAACATTGCTTTTAAATTTTTTTGAGGTGAGGGACCTTTTTATTTCCAGTTGGTCACAGATTAACATTTTCATAAAATAAAAAGAAAATGAATTAAAAGGTGAAGAGGAGCCCTGGCTGGCGTAGCTCAGTGGATTGTGTGTGGGCTGCAAACCAAAGGGTCACAGATTGGATTCCCAGTCAGGGCACATGCCTGGGTTGCGGGCCAGGTCCCCAGTGGGGGCCACGTGAGAGGCAATCACACATTGATGTTTCTCTTTTTCTCCCTCCCTTCTCCTCTCTAAATAAATAAATAAATAAAATCTTTAAAAAATAAAGGGGAAGGGGGAAATGGAGAGATGTGTAGTGGATAGTTTCAGTTGCTTCAGATGGAAAAGTTGTGGAGCTAGGTTGCACAACAGTAAGTGTACTTAACGACGGAACGGTACACTTCAACATGGTTAAAATGGTAACTTTATGTGTATTTTACCAAAATTAAAATCGTTTTTAAATATCAATTCCCAGAATTTTAAAACATCGATGTAATTCACCAAATTAACAATACAGGGGTGGGGGAACATGGTCATCTCAGTAGGTGCTGAAAATGTGTATAATGAAGTTCAACATCCATTTATGATAAAAAATGGAGCAAACCAGAATTAGAAGGGAGCCTCCTTAACCTGACAGAGTATCTGAAAACCTGCAGCTAACATCATGCATGATGGTTGGTTTTTTTTCCAAGTTGGGGGAAGACAATGAGGTATCTGTCACCATTACTATTTAATCCTATACTGAAGATCCAACCTATGGAATAAAGCAAGAAAGTGGAAAAGCAAACATATTGTAAGATTAAACTCTTTGCATAAGACATGATCAAACATGTTGAAAATCCTTAAAAAAAAATAGGTAAACTACTATAATAAGTGAGTTTAGTAAGGTATGAGCTCAATATACAAAACTCACTTTTATTTCTACATGCTAGCAACATATAATTGGAAATGGAAATTTAAAAGCTACCATTTACAGTAGAACTGGAAAACAATAATTAGGGACAAATACAACAAAATTTGTGTGAGACTTGTCCAATGAAAACCACATAAATTGGTAAGAAATGAAAGAAAAGCTAAGTGGATGGAGATACACCACAATTGTAAATTGGAAGACTCTCTTTTATAAATGTTAATTGTCCCTAAATTGACGTATAAATAATGCAATTTAACTAAAAATTCTGGTAGTCATTTTTGTAAACAAACTGATTGTAAAATGTATGTGTAAATGCAAATAACCCAGAATAGCCAAAACAATTTGAAAAAGAAAAAAGTACAGAACTTGTACTATTTATATAAAGCTTTGCTACTTAAAGTAATTGAGCTGTAGCACTGAGATAAAGAGAGACATGAACCAATGAACAGACTAGAAACCAGAAACAGACGCACACTTACATGGCCTATTGATTTTGATAGGTGCCAAAATAATTCCATAGTTTTTTAAATAAATGTTAGAACAAGGATATATTTATGGAGAAAAATGAATGTCATTCTTACCTCATATCACATAAAATTGGATTAAAAAAAAGGATCATCAACCTTAAAATCAAAAACTCTAAAGCTTAAAGAAATGAAGCAGAAGAAAGTTTTCATGATTTTGGAGTAGGTCAATACTTTCTAGATAAGACAAAAAAGCAATGTAAAAATAAGTGAAATAGATGTCAACATTTTAACCTTTGTTTTTGAAAGATACTTCTAAAAAGTCAAAACATTGGGAAAAGTACTTGCAATACATGTATCTTACAAAGTTCTTATTTTAAAAATACATACAGAACTCTTTAAGACAGTGCAATAATATACGGCCAAAAGATTTGGTCAGACACTTCCAAAATACATATACAAATAGCCAGCAAGCATATGAAAAGTTGTTCAGCATTATTAGTCATCGGGAAACAAATTCTGTATCAGTAAATACCCGCTATAACTGCTAAAAGTGAAAAGTCACACCAAGCATGGGCTGTGACAAATGAAGATCACAGACACTGCTGGTTAAAATGTAAAATAGCACACTACTTCGGAATAGTTTAACACATTTTTGTCACAACCCAGCACTTCCAGTCCTAGGCATTTAGCTAAGAAAGAAATCCACTGAAACTTCTACACTAATGTTTATAATAGCTTTACTCATAATGACCCCCAACTGTCTTTCAACAGGTGACTGCTGTTGAATAAACAAATTGTGGAATAGTCATACAATGGAAATACCACTCAGCAATAAGAAAAGACTGAGCCCAAGGGAATTTTGAGGCTTGGTGACCACATTCTACATTTTGCTCTGTTGATTACATGGATAAACAAGTTTGCCAAAACTCATTTAAATGTACATTTAAAATGAGGAGAGGAGGTATGACTATGTAAATTACAGTAAAGTTTAAACCTGAATTATTAGAGAAATGAAATTAAAAAGGTAAAAATACATACCTACCTTTTAAAAACATTAGGTTCCACAGACATACGATTACTCTGTCAAATTGCTATAATTGCTTCAATAGCTGTCCTTAGGTCCCTGTGGACACACAAGAGTTCACAGAATGACTCACCTGCAGACCACACAGATTTAGCATATTGTGTCATTAAATCATGAGCATCACTTTCAGTTGAACAATTATGTCAATGTTAATGGTGTATGAAAATTTCTCTGTCTCATATCTGCTGATAAGGTCATTGATTTGGGGGATTTACTTCATGACAACCCCTGTACTAATCCTACAGGTGATAAATATGAATAGAACAACACTTCAAGATAATAAAGTATTAACCATATCTATGAACAACTCTTTAATTCACTTGCTTAGAAATCTGTGCAAAAGAGTTGTTCCACTATTGCCTGTACTAAAGGGGAAAGTAAGGTCTCCCATCGCTAATGTTGGTATTGCCTTTTTTTGTGAATGAAAGGGTACAACGCACCTTCCATTCACACATTGGTCTATTCATAATCTTATAGTTGAACCACAGTGTTCGCATGACTTAGTGGTTAAAGGAAAAAGCTGTGCATTTAGAGCTCTATAGTTGCATTCTTCAGCTCTCTGATTTTAAAGTGGAGAGAATATTTTTATTTAAAAGAAAATTCTTTAAGTGAGAAAATATGCCCTATTAGCCTGAAATCCACTAACCAATTAAATGAATATAGAATACCTAAGTAGGGAGCATAGGTAAGGCAGTGTGTTAAGGAAAGAGCCAGATGAAATAGGTTATAAGTCCCAGGTTTGCCACGAACTAGATATAAAATTTAGGGCAAGTCATTTAGCCTCTCTATTCCATATCCTTTCAAAGCGAGGACAGTAGCCACATTTGCCTACGGTACAGATCTATTGAGAGGATTAAATAAAATCACGTATGTGAAAGCAACTTGCCAAATAAGCATAGGGGCCTGGAAAAGAAGCACTACTCTCCAAAAATCCAGTTCTCTATTTTTGAAATTGGTGCTCATGTCATTTAATGATGAAACGAAATGATAAAATGTTGTAAAATGATAAAATGTTATAAAAATGATCACGAATTGTTGAATGACTGAATGAATAATGGCTCATTCTGATCACTTACATTGTGTCAAGCACTGTACGTGCATTCTCATTTATCTCAACTGTTTGAAGTAGGGAATAGTATTATCCATTTTATAGATGAAGAACTTGAGGCACGGGGTGGTTAGACAGTTCCATCAGGGTTACTTACGTAAGGGCAAGCTAGACTCAAAGCCAGTGCTTGGGCTTTCCATTAGGAGTAAGTCTGTCTCAATAGAAAATTGCCGTCAAGTTTAACACGTTTAGCAAAGAACTGCAAACTTTGCATATCTTTCTCAATTCTCCTGGCTTTTATTTGTCTTATCCAAAGTGAGAAGCATACATTAAATTTTTCTTTCCCACTTCTAAATTTATGTAAGTCTATAAAGTTTTACAAAATACTGTCAGTAAGATAATGGATCTAGGCAACCATCACCAACAGCTGCTAAAACTATAGGTGCAAAGTCAGTGAGACATTTGATAAAGAATAAATAATACTTGAATGCACTGATCAATCCTATCACAAAAGGAGAGAAGACTAGATATGTAGCATGTAATGTGATGTATTGACTATTCTTGCCAAAAATTAAATTGAGTCTGAATTTGATAAATCCCCCAGATGTAAGTACCAGCTTATGGGCAATACAGGCACCAGAGAAATTGTCATTACATGGATGCAATCAGCAAGATACAAATAGAGACAACATAAGTACAAAAAAAGCAATGAGAAAAAAATCAATTACAGAAGAAAAGGAGAAAGTACAGATTAAAGAGACTTTTGAGTCTTATTTTTTAAATTGATATATAATTGACATACATTGAGGTATTTTTTTAAAATCAAATGAAATGTGTGGTCTTGTTTGGATCCTGTTTTCAATAAATAAACTTAAAAAGACTGAGGCAATCAGGGAAATTTGAAACTGGATATTTTAAAATATTGAGGAATCACTGTTAAATTTTTAAGTGTGATAGTAGCCTGTCGTTATAGGGAGGGAAGGAAGAGGGGAGGGAGGGAGGGAGGGAAGAGAGGAGAGAAGAAGGAAGTTTATCTTTTAGGAATGTGTATGGAAGTAGTTAAAAATGAAATAATGTATTATCTAGTATTTGCTTTAAATATTTCAGTGAGTGGGCTATAGACTTTTTTTTTAAAGCCACATGTTGAAAACCGTTGAAGCTGGGTGATGGACACACGAAGGTTCATTATATCTCCCATTCATTCTCTTAGGCATATATGAAAATTTCCATAATATAAAGAGCTTTTAAAAAACTGCCATGGAGAAACTTTCTGAAAACAAGTACCTCAGATGGAACAACGTCCTTTACAAATTCACATCGTCTTACAAAAACGGTACTCTGTAACGAATGGGTTTCAGGAAAGGGCACGTGAATTCAATGTTATTGATGTACTTATTTGCATATTTTACATACTGTTTGCTCAAAAAGATTGCATGCTGTATTTTATATACTTTGCTCCAAAAACGGGGTGGTGCACTCATAAGTCTTAAATACTAGAGTTGAGATTTACACTTAAATCCCAAATTACAGAGGAGGGATGTTCACGCCACTCTCTCCTTCATTGGACTGGAAGCCATGAATTTGGGGCTTGATTCTTGCTAGTTTACCATATCATTTTGAAATATGAGCTCTGAAGATGCTTAGTAAATAGTCGAAGAAACAGCAAGAGAAAGTATATTAATGCCCTGGCTGAGGAAGTACCTTAGCAATACGGCAGAGTGGCCACAGTTTTTCTCTGAATATTGACTTGTGCTTACTTGTGACGTTTCTATGCCACGCCCACCTGTGCCAAGGAGAAGCTCTCGTCCGTGGTTGTCCTCTCGGTGACGTTGGGAACAGTACTTTGTCAATCCCCTTGCATCAAGAATGCATCTCACATCTGAATTCAGCTCCGTAAGAATGCCAATTTCTACAAAACAGAGCGCTTGAGCCTATCACAAAGCTTTTGAAATTAATTAGACTTTATACTATTATAATTAATAATGGCTTTCTCTGTTTTCTCAACAGTTTCTGGATTTTTCAAATCAATTTTTCTCCTCAATATTAAGCCTGTTTAATTTAGGTCAATACTGTGCCTTATCAGATATCCAGGCGAGCGAGGCATTTCTCCCGTACTGCCTGATTCCCGGCCCGGCCCGCTGGATACAGGGGGGGAGAGGCTGTCGGGTCTCGCCGAGCTCCTCGTGGTCACTCTGATGTCCCGGGATGAGAGGAGGCGGGGTTCTGCAGGATGGCCACTGAGGTATGCAGTCAGCAGTAGGTTTAATGTCTTCATGACCTATATGAAAACATAATTTGATTGTTAACCCACCTGGGACCAGCAAGTAACAAAGGGGGTAGGGGCTCAGCCGTGAAGAGAAGAGGCAAGGATTATTTGGGTTGGGCATGCGTTCTGATGATATTTTATTTGGGAGAGGAGGGGAGGAGGAAAGGGAGGGAGACAAAAAGGAAGTGTGAGGAAAGAGCCACTAGGATGATTATTCTTGGTAAAACACTTCTCTGTTTCGGCTGGTGTCCCCACCCCCCTTTCTTCTGTCAACCCCAAGCACTGGTTTTCCTGCGTTCCTGTGGTAGGCAGGATTCTACAGTGGCCCCAAGATTTCCAGCCCTGAGGTCTGGTGTCTACGGCTTACACAATCCCACCCCACCCCCTTTTCTTTTCTTTTATTGATTCTATAAAGAGGGAAAGGAAGGGAGAAAGACAGGGAGAGAAGCATCCATATGAGAAGGAAACATTGATTGGTACACACCCCAACCGGGGACCCAACCAGCAACCCAAACATGTGCCCTGACCATAATCGAAACGGTGACCTTTCAGTTTGCAGGATGACTCCCAACCAGCAGAGCCACACCAGTCAGGGCACAATCCCCTTCTGCTGAGGACCAGCCAAGCCTGTTAAATATGATGGGATCATTCCTGTGCTTATATTACCAATCAGTTGATTTTGAGCTATCAATAGGGAGATTACCCAGCCAGGCCTGATAAAATCAGGTGAGCCCTTCAAAGGGACTGGGCCTTTTTGGAGGTGAGACAGGTTGGAAGGGTGGCAGAGCGTGTGGAGAAGGCCATGGGACAAGGACATGCCTGTGGGAGATCAGGCCAGTCCCCCACTGACAACTAGCAAGACAATGTGACCTCAGCCCTACAAGTACAAGGAAATGAATCCTGCCAACAGTCCAAGGGGGGTTGGAAGCCTTGTTTTTGTTTTGTTTAATTAAGTCTCCAGATGAAGACATGGCTAGCTGGACAGAGACCTGAGCAGAGGACCCAGGAGATAACTGGAGGCAATACATGTGAGGTTGTGGTGACTTGTTACACAGCAAGGCACAACTAACACACTCACCTCACACTGACTTTCCACTCCAGCCCCTTCCTCCTCCCTCCCTGCCCATGTGCTGCCACATTTCCCACCTAACAGTGTGGTAGAATTAATCCATCCTCCCGTGAACAAGGGCGGAGAACACTTGTCTGTTTCTGCACACGCTCTCCAACACTACACGATCTCAAACCCTGAAATCTCTGCACTGTGACAGGTCACAGATTATACGTCATTATTTTGATTTCCATTTCTTTAACATGGAGAAGCAGTGTTGAAAGAGGTGAAGTGACTCGACGAGGCTCACACAGAATGCCGGGACAGAGCCAAGCTCGAACCTGGGCTCCCAGTGCCTCATCTAGGACCGTTTCCACATGATGTAAAGGTTTGGGGTTTTGTTCTTCAACTATTTGCATCTTGTGAGGGGAGCCCTGATGGAGAGCAAGGGGACTGAAGGTTATAGGTAGTATGAGGGTAGGTCATCCTTCAGTGAATGGAAAATTGGAGAAGAACAAGCATGAAATACACCACAGTGTACAGGAAACACTTTCTTTGCAGCACTGGTCCTCAAAACACGTGGTGAATGACATCTCTCCTTTGTTTTACAGACTAAAACAAAACAATGGTGGTACTGGAGAACTGCTATTGTACCGTGGTTACTTAGGATATAATTCCATTGAAACTTGGTTCTGTCGTTCGGGTATCATCAATATAACAAAGGGATATACATTTTAAAAATTGATACAAAATACCAGAAATGATAATATTGATCACATATTTGTCCACTTGATTAACAAATCATTTCCATTTATTGATTTTCAAGATGAATTTTTATTAAAATAGCTTTTGACACAAAACACAATAAAATAGTGTAGTTTTTTTTTAGAAGCATGTGTGCTGATACAGACGAGGCTCAGTGCAGTGTTCGGGTGATGTGGGCGTCACAAAGGTAAACAGCTTTTCATCACTGTAATGCTTACTTAGTTCTTTTCCACAATATGTTTGATTTTCATGTGTGCCTCTTAAAATCAATCTGGGAAGTAATTTTGTAGAAACTCTTTTGCATTCAAGTACTTTTCTTGAACAGAAACTTTAGGTTGTACATTGACTGACCCCACATTTCATTATGAAAACATGTTGATTGACATCCCTGGTTTAGATTTGAGAACATGGAGCAGGTCCAACAATCTGTGGGCTTTATTGTTTGAGTCAGGAGTTTTGGTGCAGTATGTTCCAGAAGTGGCAGGATTACCCTCCAGCTAAGATATTATTCGGGGACTCAAAATTCATATTAACCTTTCTCGTTCCATAAGCTGAAAAAAAAAGCAGCTGTCAAGCAGAATTCTCATGACAAGTTCTTGTTAAATTCTCACTAAGGAAGCAAAGCAATGAACTATTTGAGAGCAGTGAGCTTCAGAAGAAATTTAGCAAATAAGACAGAAAACTTTCAGAGGCGAAAACATTCACCTAGATGGATTTAGGGCTGAAATATTCCATGATATGTACTTAATACGCTTTCATCCTGCTGAAAACAAAATTCTCCCTCATATTCATTTCTTGTGTATAAATTAGCTCGGTGCATCCCCCTTGAGAAATAAATAAGGCCACATATGTTTGCAAAGATAAATCAAAGCAAGATTGTTTTCTACATTGAGCCTTGCCTATGAAGATAGCAGAATTTCCTATGGCTATTTGGTGTTCAAGTCAATGGCAATATCTTTGAAACAGACTGCTCCCAAATGTTCTCTCTCAGACAAGAGGTAGTTGAACTTGCATCACCCTGTGGGACCTATCAGGAGTAAATCGGATCCATCGTGGAAGCTGGGAATGCTCCTCCTGAAACTCAATGGTCATCTCAGCTTGCTAAACAGCTGCCCTAGAAATCTGAAGGAGCTATTGCAGTGCTTTGGAAATCTTTACTCCAGACCCTGAGTACTTTAGGAGAAGTAAATCTTTCTATTTTTTTCCATTCCTCTAAAATTGAGAGCTAGAAGATCAAGTTGGTGTCTCTTTCGGGGTAGAACATGAACAGAACATATTTCTTCATTCTGTTCCCTTCAGACAGAGGTTTTTCTCTTTATCCTTCCTTTTCTTCCCACTTTTCTGCCTGACAGAAATCTTACCCTTTTTTGACCTGAATTGACCACCCCCTCCTCGCACACATTTTCTTTGAAATCCCGCCTGATCTTCCCGCCTCAGTGGTCCCCACTTTCTGGACTCAGTACTTCCTGGACGCGCTTCCTTTCTCTGGTCTCACGTTAGTTGGCTCTAACTTTACAAACCATCTGGGCCATCCTAAATCATAATAACTAGGCTTGAGCTCTCCCGGAATCCAAGAATAATCGCTCCAACTGCTTACACGGATGTATAATGGAACACTTCAAACTATACACATAGAAAGCATTACTTTTTTTAAAGAACTTTACATTTTGTTTCTCATTTAGTTTACATTCAACATTAGTTTGTGTTAGTTTTCGAGTGTTTGGCACAGTGGTTAGACAATCGTATATTTTCTCAGGTGTTGCCCTGGTATTTCCAGTGCCCAGCTGGCGCCACATAGTTATTGTGATACGATTAACCATATTCCCTTTGCTGTACTTTATCCCCGGTGCCAAAAGCACTTCACACAAGAGAATGTTGTTTCAGTTTAGGATGGAAACCCATAAGTATTCAACCTATTAAAATGATATTGCAGATTAAGTGATAGAACATATAAACAATATTTTATAAGGGGGAAAATGGGTTATGACTTAGCATTCAAATATTTTACTTTGATGCCCTACGCAAGTGGCTCATTTGGTTGGAGTGTCGTCCCACCAAAAGGTTTTGGGTTCAATCCCCAGTCAGGCCACATAACTAGGTTGCGAGTTCAATCCCCAGCTGGGGTGCACGCAGGAGGCAAGTGATTGATGTTTCTCTCTCTCTCTCTCACATCAATAGAAACATATCCTTGGATTAAAAAAAACAAATATTTTACTTTGAGGTATATGTACATCTATCCTCATACATGTCGATCACATGCGTTTATGTATGTGATTTGTATCACCACAGCTAACTTTTAAGAAAGGTGGATGCTCTTTCCTAACAGACCTTTTTACTCTCTTCAGAAGCTGTATGACTTCGGTGTGTGAAGAAAGACCAAGAACTGAGTTTAAGGGAAGTATTTGAGACTTGAGTTGTTCTGTATAATAAAATAAAGTCTTGTCATTGTTTTGGACCCAGGAAGAAAGAGAGAAGATGAGGGGAGCTGAGCAGTGTGTCTGCAAAGCCTTCTTGTAAGACTTGTTAGCAAGATGAATACCAAACGAGGAATTTAAGGATCGTTTTATGGCAATTAACATGGCCTATATGTTATGGGTCTTATCCAACTGTAGGGTTTAGTAGTGGTGTAAATTCCCAGGGGACAGAAAACACCCACGATTCATGCATATTTGTAGCCCTCGTGCACCGTTGATGCCTTACGTATCTCATTATAAAATATAAATTTGCCTAATAAATTTTTCCACATTATTCCAAATTTATTCCAATAAAGTTTATCTGAAAGTAGTAAGCATGAATTGCCTATTGATTGTATAATACATTTATTTCAAAATTAGTTTTAAAAAAGATTTTATTTATTTATTTTCAGAGAGAAGGGAAGGGAGGGCGAAAGAGTGAGAGAAACATCGACGTGAGAAACATCAAATGGTTCAAGTGATTGCCTCTTGCACTCCCTCAGCTGGGGACCCAGCCCGCAACCGTGCAAACGGATTGCCTGACAGGGAATTGAACCAGTGACCTTTTGGTTCATGGGCCAGCATTCCATCCACTGAGCCACACCAGCCAGGCTCAAAATCTACTTTTTAAAAATGTGAAAGCCAACTGAAGGGTCACTTGTATCAATATTGCCAGTATGTTTTCCAAGTACAAGGCAAAAAAAAATGGACTAATAAGTTCTTATCGTTATTTGTATAATTAAAAAAAGGTATTTTTGTTATTTATATTGCAATTGAAAAAGTCCTTCAAATGCAGCTGGGATTATCTTTGTGGTATTTACACAAGGATTATTTGAGTAGTACTTGCCAGTAATGTAGAAAAATACGCATTTGGGGGTCTCTGTGTTGATGCCTAGAGGTTCCAGTTCCAACTTTTTCCAGTTGATGTCACTATGGCAAAGGTATCTTAAACATCCGGCATAAAGCAATAGAGGAAAGAAGATATATATCTAATAACTCAGTCCAATCAAAAAGCAGCATATATTATGAGGGATGCTGCTACATTAGGGGTGGGAACAAGGCAAAACATCTGAATTCAATTCTTGGAATCAGAGTGACTGAGTGAACATTTATGTGATCTTATATGAGTCAGCACACAAACAAATCTATAATGAGTTTGGAAGCTGCTAATATTGCTGCTCTTTGCAATGACACAGCCTGTTAATCCTCCCACGCTCTGAACGGCCAGAGGTGCATTGAAGCAGCTCGTTACAGCCTTCGGTCTAGAACACCTCCCTCTTCCAGCTACATTTGTAGCAATGGGCTGGTGGACTCTCACTGCAGAAAGTCAGGACAGGAAACAGGAAGTCCGCAGCAAGGATGACGTTTATTAAAAGAAGTGGTAACGAATGGTTCAGAATGCCTGAAAAGTAACAGAAGTTCTAATAAGAATGTCTGCCTGGGCACCTTTATAGTTCCACTGTAAATATAAATATGCCCTCGCGTTTTAGCAGCTGTTTAGGGATTCCTTTATTTTTTCGGTGTTAGTTTACTTGGCAAGGTAAAGGCACTTAAGTATAACTAAAACCTATTTATCAACAAGCATTTTCCGGGTATTTTTGTGAAATTGGAAAACATCTGTTTTCTGATGTTGTTCAGCTGTGCAGGGCAGCCAACAGGTGTATCCACTCACACTCCCCACAGGGCAGCTGTGATACTCACAAGTGGGAAGTGCTGGAGCTCAGAATGCACAAATGTTTTCTGCTGTGAAACCTGCCTCCACGGGACCACAAATTTAAAGGAGCAACTCTTTTTTTAAAATTTACTTTTTATTTTTTTTTAAGATTTTATTTATTTATTTTTAGAGCAAAGGGAAGGGAGGGAGAAAGAGAGGGAGAGAAACATCAATGTGTGGTTGCCTCTCACGTGGCCCCCACTGGGGACCTGGCCTGCAACCCAGGCATGTGCCCTGACTGGGAATCAAACCGGTGACCCTTTGCTTCACAGGTCTGCCCTCAATCCACTGAGCTAAAGGAGAAATTCTTTTTTAAACCATTTCCTCTTGTCACACTTGATGTGAAGACAATTTTCCTAATTAAGATTATAAATTGCCTTGTACCTTGCTTTAAAAAATGACTGTTCTTTGTTGTTGTTGTTGTTCTGCCTAAAAGTAGGTAAACTGACCTGTTTAAAGTCAATTTTCCATAACACGGTCCTGGATGCCCTCAGTGAGGAGAAGGTTTTTGCAAAGTTGGAGGATATTCAGCTCAATACTCTGAGATGTCGTTGGTTTAAAGCCAGAACTCAACACATCCACTAAGAATTATTGTTTCTGTTTTAAACCTGGAAACTAGTGAAAGTGATGAGCATGGAGGACAACATGTATCTGGAATCCTGCCGGAGGAAATCAGGACAGTGCGGCCCTTCCTTCGTCACCGTCACCGTCACCTGCTCTGGAGGATGGAACACTCGGTTGGTGAGGCCGCAGCGCCCAGAGCGAGGCCCTCTGGCCTGAGATGGAGAAATGGGCACATCAAGCTCTCAGTGTGCCCACGGGTATTGCACAAACAGGCACTGAAACAAAGAAATGAGTTTTCAAGGCACAGAAGGGACCTAGGTTTTCATGACCTTGACCAGGACTTGCTTGCAAATGGGATTCCTTGTCTAGGTGGCTAGGAAGACAGTTGGTTCCCAGAAGGTGTCTGTGAAGTAACTTCATCTCGTGGAGGATGCAGACAGAGAAATCCCCCTGAGTGGGACAATAATAATCACAGGGGTGAAATGAAGAATGATAAAGAGAGAGAGAGGAAATAACTCCTGTTCACAGAATAAAATCTGTACAGGAGAATGGTGCTTGTGAAACAAGCAAATCCTGTCAAATGAATCTTGTTTCTCTAATTTGGGTTTACTATTGATGGTAAGACAGTGCCAGTTGGTGTGCTGGGTGTGTGTTAATTTTCTTAATTAATTAATGTTCCCTGTAATCGTTCTGGGATTTTTTTTTTTTGTATCAGAAGTTTTCAATGAATATTAAATGTCTCCTCTGGGCTTGGAGATACAAAGGAAGCACTTGACAACCCTGCACAAAGGCACACTGACCCGTGTTAAATTGAGATGACATTCCTAAAATTGGGGGATTTTGTGGAAGAGGAAAATTATGAAAAGCATACACACAACTGGATATTAGTTTGCTAGGGCTGCCGTAACAAAGTACCACTGACTGGTAGCTTAGACAACAGAAATTTATTTTCTCACAGTTCTGGGGGTGAGCCGTTCAAGGTGAAGGCGTCAGTGGGGTTGGTTTCCTCTGAGGCCTGTCTCCTTGGCTTGCACATAGCTTCTCCTCTGTTTGTGTCTGTGCCCTGATCTCCTCTTATAAGGACACTAGTCTTACTGGGCCAGTGTTCAATCTAATGACCTATGATCTAATTACCTACCTATGTGAAGATCTTATCTCTCAATACAGCCGCATTCTGTTCTGTGGTGAGGACTTCAGCACACATGTCTTGGAGGAACCCAGTAAGCAAACAACAACAAACCCACAAAACCACAACTCTAGGGGGTCTGGCTCACAGTCTTAAATTTTTATTTTGCCAAACCAGACATTTAAAAAAACAACACATGATTTTATCATAAATTAATAAAAGAATAATTTATTAACAGAGAGAAAGTGGTCAAAAGGGTATGATCAAAGAATAAGGAGCATTCTTAAGCTAAATGCATTTAACTTTATAAGCCTCTCATAGATTTGTCCTTATTTTTTGGACCGGTGAGAGCTTGATGTCTTTCTTAGTGATGGTGCTGATCTGCCAACACAGAGGACAAAGTGACTGTAATGCGGTGCCCTAACGACAATTTGTCCTCAGTCATTTCAAAACAATCACACCGGTGGAAACCTTGCAGGAAGTCAAGACCTGAATATATCTGAGGCCTCTGTTCCAGGGAGACCAGCAGAAGGGATTTTTGGCTGTGCATATGTTAAGCAGATATGTTAAACTGGAAGAGGAATGCCTCACGATGTAGAACAGTCTGTAGCAACAAGTGGGGAGAGAGAGAAGAGGGGGAGGGGCGGAGTTAAAGCAGGGTAGCATTTGTAGAGTCACATTTCTCTATTTGACTTTAAACTGCACTGTGCTTCTGATCTGCTCCTTTCTCTTCTGGAGCGTGTGTCTTGTTTTTTGTGTTTCCGTCATTTGAGAAGCTGTTCAACAGTGAACAGGAAGCGAGACTTGATGTTGGTGGAAACCACACGAAGCCCGATGTTCATCTCACACGAAGAGGGAACTAACCTGGCCAGATGGAATTCCGCCCGGACTGTGTGGCCCTGCTTGCGGGGCTGCCGCCACAGAATCACCCGTATTGGGAGAAATGCTCTGCCGGTGGTAGTGATGTGCGCTGATGCACTTTCCCACCGAGACTCTGTGACAAACCCAGAACCTTGTAGCCACTGCTTTTGTTGGACAAAGGGGATACTCTTACTCTCAATTATCCCAGGAAGAAATGGATTCTACAGGAGGAAATTAGGACTGATAATTCAGTCCTTAGGTTGGCTTGGAATCTAAGCCATTCTGGAGGAAAATTTAGGGAGGATCCTAGTTCCGATGGATCCTGGTTCTGTTGTGTAGTCTCCTGCTGGTATGATGGGACTCAAATGTCAGGAGACAAGCCCAAGCGTACTCTCAGGGCAGGGGTAGAGACCCTCTATCCTCAGGCAGGTGGGGCCAGCACCCCCGGTAAGGATAACTTTTGTCTCTATTGCTCTGAGAGTAGCACTATCCATTGATAGCTAAAGTAAAATTGCTTGTCTATTACACTGAAATTAGTTTCTGTGACCCCTGAACCTTGAGTAGAGTTTTATCAAAGACTGTGACCTGTCTTAGTTGTGCTGTGAGCAATTAAAGAGTTGGTTCCATGCTTGACTCATATATGAAGGATTTGCAGTTTCTAGACAAGATACTATACTGCTTCCAACGTCATAAGTTTTAGATTTGTTCATCAGGGATAATTTTGCATTCATTAGGAAAAAAAGTACTGCATTACAATATTTTTTTTTTGCCCTGGCTAGGTCTCTCAGCTGGTTGGAATGTCATCCTGATACTAAAAGGTTGCGGGTTGTGGGTTTGATCCCTGGTCAGAGCACATACCCAGGTTGCAAGTTCTATCCCCAGCCAGGACACCTGCGGGAGGCAACCAATCAGTGTTTCTCTTTCTCTCTCTCCCTCTCTCTCTCTCTCTCTCTCCCCTTTCCTCTCTGTAAAATCAATAAAACAAAACCAATATAGCATATCCTCCGGTGAGGATAAGAAAATATTTTTTTTTAACCTCAAACACTTTGTGTGTGTGCATGCGCCTCTGTAAACTTTGCACCATAGTATCAATTCTCATTCTTTCAACTCAAATTCCAAGGTCTGTTTACAATGAGACAAGGAAATTTAAGTTTCCAAGTTCACAGAAAATACAACAAAAGATGAAACAATAAGGTTTTATATCACAGTAGGAAAGAGCTTAACAAAACACGTAAGAGTATCACATGTCTCCAGGAGCGGTCAGCATGTACCCATGAACGGCCTGAGTAAATAACAGTCAGCATGGAGTGTGAAGGAAAGGAGAGAGAGAAAAGA
>PVJI01006895.1:0-82544 GCA_004026765.1 Micronycteris hirsuta | reverse complement strand
AAGGCTTAGGGGAAGTGGGTTCTCTGTGAGAGCTGCCCTTGTGAAGTAAAGATCTGACTTGTATACTCTTGAACAAGTGATCAAATATTTAAGGCTTTAAAAAAAATGACAATATTTATAAAGGCCCTTGAAAAGAATTTCTAATGGAAAATGGTGAAAAAGATTTGTTTCCATTACTCATAGCTTAAGTCGGCTGTGATGGAAGTTGTTTAAATTCTCACTTCTCAGCGGGAAACTTAACAAAAGTGCGTGGTGAAGATGGTTGGCACGGGTAATTTGGGGCCAGAATAAGTAGCGAGGTGACAGGGTCTGGCTGGAGGCGATTTCGCGTGCTTGGGTTTACACACCAGGCCCTGCTCGTTGCCCTCGGTGCTGGAATCCTGGTGTTCTGGCCTGTGTGGGATGTAACTATCTTGTGTACTTATTCAGTCAGGTTAGGATATTTCCACAGGAAATTTCCATAGACCATTTTTAGAAACCAATGCAAGCACATAGCTCAGATTGAGATGCCCCAGCCCTGCTGGGCGGTGCCAGAGAAGGCTGGGACTGACACCCCCACAGGGAGGTACTAAGGGGTCTCCCTCTCCCACGGGGTTGATGTCAAGGGTAGAATCAGGACTTGTATCGCTGCCTAAGCATGTGTCGTGTGTACCCAGGAGTTATTTAAAACAGGCACGGTGAGACCTGCTGACAAAGAAATGACTCTTGTGAAGGGAGGAATTTATATGGACAGTTCCCCAGAAACAGGCAAGGCACACCGCACAGGGTCACTCAGGGAAGCACCAGAATGGGTCAGGAGGCAGAGGAGACAATATGGACGAAAGCCTTTACTGTGGTTTCCATGAGAAGGAACAGGGGAGGCAGGGAGAGCAGGCTAGGGTGGGCTAGTTTTCAGGTCTAGGCTGTAGGGTGGTCCTGAGTTGTCTGGTAGCTGCTCCTGGGGTCTCAGGGCAGGAGAGTATTGGCCCAGAGAACAAGGGCCCAGTAAAGGAGTGGTTGGGGCTGTGGGGTCTGGATCGGTCGGTCTGTGCATGGAAGGTGCTCCTACAGGGCAGTCATTTCCCGTTGCCGGGAACTGGCAAGGCCTGCAGAGTCAGCAAGGCTCCGAGATGTCAAAACATCAAAAAATAAAAGCCACGGTTAATACAAAGAGTAGCCAGGCCACCTGCTCCCATGGTAGATGGAGGTCACATGTGGAGCAGGGACCTGCCTCTTTCAGCAGAGGAGCATCAGTGGGGGTGAGGAGGGAACCAGAGCTCCCATCCACACCCAGCTGTACCGAGGGGCCCTGCTGCCAGAGCAGGGCGGACCAGCTGGAACAGCGTTCAGAGGCTCATGATGGAATATTCAACATATCCAGGTAAATTGAAAATCACTCATCATGCCAAGTGTCTGGAATGAAAAAAATGTATGTCAGCACTAATACCAAACAAGATATTATTACCTGACAACACTTTAAAGCAGCCATGGTCAAAATCCTTTGATGAGCAATTATGAACACTCTAGAAGCAAAGACTCGACAGCAGCAAAAAAACAAAAAAGATATAAAGAAGAACCAAATGGGAATTTAGAACTACAAAATATAATAACCAACACAGAGTGGAAGAGTCGGGGGTAGAGTCCGTGAATGGGAAGACGGAACGATAGAAACTGCCCAGTGTGGGCAGCTAAGGAAAACAGGTTTGCCATTGTGTCAGAAGGTGAACACACAAGCTGCAAATGGGAAGAAAGTGTTTTCAAACCATGTATCCGATAAAAGACTAGAATGACAATGTGTAAAGAAACTACCAAAACACTGAAAAAATCCAGTTAAGAAATGGGAAAAATCATAGGCATTTCAAAGAAGATAAACAGATGGCAAATAAGCCCAAGAAATAATGGTCAGCATCACCAGTCGTTAGGGAAAGGTGAATTAAAATCACAATGAGATACTCCTATCCATCTACAAGAATGGTTAAAAGGAAAAGTAGCGACACCACCAAATGCCAGGGAAAATGTGGAGACGGGGTCACTCATCCATGGCTGGTGGGAAGGTAGGATGGCCCCACCGCCCCAGAGAACAGCTTGGCAGCGTTTTAAACAAAGTCAACACGTGACTGCCATACACCCCAGCAATTGCATTCCTGGACATTTATTCCAGAGAAATGAAAACTATGTGCACACAAAGCCCTGTGCACAGATGTTCGTGGTAGCTTTCTTTGTAACAGCCCCAGAGTGGAAATGACCGAAATATCTTCCTCAGAGGGAACGGTTCAACAGGTTGTCGTGCACCGCTTCATCCCACGGACGCTGCTCCGCAGTAAGCAGGACTGGCCTGTTGATGCGCACAGTGGTGTGGATGGATCTCTGCAGAATTATGCTGAGTGAATAAAGCCAATCACAAAAGATTATCTACTCTATGATTCCATTTACACAATATTCTTGAAATAAACTTACAGAATTGAAGTGGAGAAGAGATTAGTGGCTGACGTGAGTCGCAAATGAGATGGGGACACATTAGAAGTGGTTGTGCTATGAAAAGGCCATGTGAGGGATCTTTGTGACGAGGGAGAGCTTCTGTATTAGTGTTGATAGCTCCTGGCTGTTGGAGGAAGCTGGGGAAAGGATGTAGCTCTCTGAGTACGATTTTTTACAACTGCATGCAAAACTATTGTATCAAAATAAAAAGTTTAAGGGAACCAAGCGGTCCCGGTTCGATTCCCAGTCGGGGCACATGCCTGGGTTGCAGGCCAGGTCCCCATGAGGGCCATGTGAGAGGCAACCATACATTGCTGTTTCTCTCCCTCTCTGTCTCCCTCCCTTCCCCTCTCTCTAAAAATAAATAAATAAAATCTTTAAAAAAAAATAAAAAGTTTAAATTAAGAAATTGTCATAGATCCTTTGCCTCTGTAGGTTCACTTCCCAAAGTTCATCCTTCTAAAGAAATAATCAGAGAATTCAACATTCAACAACAGATAAATCCTTTCGGTCTCTGCAGGGTCTATGGTGTTATCTACTTATTTTATTCCTAATATTGGTAATTTCTGTCTTTTCTCTCTATTTTTTTGGTTTGCTCAGTGTTAATTATTTTTTAACATTTTATTCACTTACTTTTAGAGAGAGAGGAATGGAGGGAGGAGAAAGAGAGGAAGAGAAACATCGATGTGTGAGAGATACATGAATTGGCTGCCTCTTGCATGCCCCCAACCAGGGACCTGGCCCTCAACCCAGGCATGTGCCCTGACCTGGAATTGAACCAGTGACCTTTTGGTTTGCAGGCCGGCACTCAACCCACTGAGCCACACCAGCCAGGATGGTTTGGCCAGTATTATTAACAACCTCAGTGTCCTTTAGAAACTTTTCAGATATTCTATAATGTTATAACTTAAATGTCATTTAAAAAATATTCAGAGATTTTCATAGAGATCCTAGGTCCTAAATATTTAACAGGAGAAATATTAAATTATGTGTGTTTAAACACTATGTAGTAGCAAGACCCATATTCCAGGGTGTTTTTTCTATTTTCCTTATTCTTATTTTTAAATGTACATACATGTTATCCAGTCCTGTTCATATGTGTGCTTTACTTTACAATAGACTAAAATATTTTAAAATAATTAACTCTATTTTATAACATGGCAAGATGTACAAAGTCTACATGGAAAAACACCATACTTTGTTCTTTGAACTTTTGTCATGAAATTTAAAAAAAATAATATATAAACTATAAAATACTGAAGGAAATTTACCCAAATTCCAACAGTGGATATCTCTCGTGGTGGTAAAGTTTCCATATTTCATAATCATTTTTCTGATATTTTCCAGTATTATATTTCCCAAGGAACTTTTGTAATTATGAAAAATGGAATGAGCTTTTGAAATCAGGAAAATATGCAAATGTTGCTTAACAGAGCAATGGTCTGAAGCGATGCTTGAAGGTGGGAAGGCTGAAAGGCCTGGAGTAACCACTGGCTGAACCCCCTTTTCTTAATGCCATCCATGTCTCCAGTGTGTGTGTGGACTTCCCCACACGGCAGCATTTGGCCTGGTTTTCTCCCCAATCTAGAACATGTTTGACATTCACTCCCCTCACATCAGGCCAAAGTGCCAGAAATTCCACTCGTGTAATTCCTCACAGCTGTTAGCATTTCTCCACTGGCTTGCGGATTTTTGTGTGTTTTGTCCAGTTGGCTGGACACTTGTATGCCCGGGAACCTTGACAGAAGGGGGAGGAGAGTAGAGGCCAGGGAGGGCGAGCACAGGTCCTGCTCATGGCCTGTGTCTGTCTGTCTGTCTGTCATCATGGGGCCCTAGGAACTGCACCGCACAAAGTCAGGAGGGCCAGAGACGCCCAGCAGCGCCTCTGACACCTCCGACATTGGCCATCCAGCTGTGGGTAAAGCTGAGTTCATGGCATCCCTCGGTGTGGGGAAATCTGAGGGCTGTGAGACCAATGTCACTCCCTCAGAGCCATGAGATATGCATCAAGACCAGTATTTTAAAGAGGTATAAAGTATTCCTTGTTCACTATGATGCTGGGCACTTCCAGGCACATTTAATCACATGACCCTAGGGAGTGGGTCCCAGAATCCATTTAATCAAGAACTCTATTATAAATAGACTTCCTTCTCTAGCCCCAGTCCTGTTTGAGGTATGTTGTCAGATTCATGAATAAAATAGACTCAAATGCTTGCCCCAAGGCAGATTGTTTTTATTGGGTTAATTACAGATAAGAAATTGAGAATCAAAGAAATTAAGTAATTTGCCATGACAAGTAAGTGGCAGTGCCTGGGTTTGACCTTGGCAGCCTAGCCACAGAGGCTCAGGGCTCAGTTATCATCACAGGAACATTTCCAGGTGCAGCAGTCCAAGTATTAATGCTCTGATGGGGTGGCACTGGCTACCAGTGTCATTTATGCTAATTTGTGTTGCCAAATGAGAAGTATACCTGGTATTTGTTTGTATCTTTATAGATCATGAATATGTGTGTATGAATGCATTAGATTGTAAATATAGTTATGTTTGATCAGTTTAATTAATTCAGTACTTATTGAGCACCTATTGCATGTCAGGAAAATAGTCCCTACTCTCAAAAAGTTCGCAATTCAGTGGGGAAGGCAAGTGAATCAGTAATTATTATACAGTTGTGAAATGCTCTAATAAGGGTAAGTTCAAGATGCCAAAGAAGCATGTCCAAGACACACAGATGCAGCCCTGGTAGGCTTGCAGCTCAGGCATGTGGTGTCTTTGTTTTATAAGTAAATAAATGGACTCAGAGAAGCTGAGTGTGCTGCCCATGGTCACATTGCTAGGGGCTGGAGGAGCTCTGGTTTGAAACCAGGATTTGGGCTGTGGGTCTAGTGTGGTCTTCGCCTCCCCAGATGTACAGTTTCTGGAGTGTACCTTTCAGGCCCAGATTAGCTTCTGCACAGATAAGAAGCCACAGGGTAGATCAGACCCATCTCTTAGGTTCTAAGCTTCTGGAAAGAGATGGAGTTAGAGGCAAGACCAGCAGGTTTTATCATTCACGACAACCTAGACCAGCGGGGCCTGAGTGGAGAGCACTTCTAAGGTTCACGGGAAAGGATTAACAGTCTGTTAGCAGCATCTGCCATGGAGGGAGAAGTAGGAAGCAGAGGATTCAAATTCCAGATTAGAAAAATGAGTGGGTTATCTCTGGAAAGAAAGAGAGGAATATGAAATGGAGGGCTACCTAGGAAGCTTCTACATGATATTAAGACCTAAAGCAAATATCATACAATATTATGATTTGACAAAGCAAGATAGCGGATATGAAAACATTTGTTATATTATCCTTTATGCCTTTCTGTTTGCTCAAAATATTCCATTAAAAACACAAAGCATATCATGAATGTGGCATAATATGTGGATTAATTCCATAATAAGCACTTCACTGATTTCCAATAACCTTGACCTTTCCTGAACAAGTGCTTTGTTACTCTAAGGTCTAGTTCAAATGTCACTTCCTCCATGAAAACATCTCTTATTCCCCTTCATGGCGGAAAGAATATGCCCGTGAATTCCTGCCATACAATTAGCACCTCTTTCTGAGCAGACGCAGGTCACACCTTTCCTACTACACTGTCTGGTTTGCCTCGGGGCTCCTGGGACTCCCAGCCCGGGCATTGCTCGGAGAGCTCTCTGTCCAGTCCGAGTTGGCTAAATGGAAGAACAAGCCTCTGATGCCCTGGATGGAAGTGAGTTGTTCTGAGCTTTCTCGGAGAGTTTCACATTTTACTTCCTTGGATGAGTCGTTGCAGCTGAGTGTTGTCAATATAAAATGTAAAATCGCGGAAGGAAAACGCACTAAGAACACCCTCCTAGCATGCGTGGCGAGGCCAAAGAAACTGGTGTAGCCAAGGGCACCGAGACCCTTCCAGCTGTGTGTTTAATGCACTATTCTGATCAAACAGAAAGGTGTAAAGAACAATATAACACATGTTTTTGTACCTGCTATCCTGCTTTGTTAAATTGTAATATTGTATGGTATTTGCTTCCGTCTTAATATCACTACCTGCCTTTCACAGCCACTTCTATTCCCAGGTCTCAGAAGGTGCTTCAGAGCATCTCAGGAGGTTCCCATGGATCCGAGCTTCAAATAAGCAGGGCATTCCAGGGCCAAGCTCTTCTTAAAAGGGCTTAGTGAAGAGTAAAGAACCACCATGTTATGTCCTGGGAGAACTTGACTCTTGAACCTGAGGCTTCACATGAATCAATCCAGAGGAAAGTAACCAAGCCAGTGTCCATGCAAGGGGATCACTCAAAAGTTTACTAAAAGTCAGCTGTTTCAAAAACAGTATTTTTCCACTATCATGATTCGAAATGTCGTTATTTGCTAAAGGAAGGAAAAACGGTGAATTCCTTCCCTATCTACTCATCCTCAGAGGGTGCAGGGTTCCAGAACAATGTAGATGTGTTCCCTCCCGCAGAGCGCTTCCCCCCGCAGAGGTGTCATGACCAGCCCTCCCGCCGGCCTTCGGGCCCGGCCCTCACAGAGCAAGGCCAGGGTCTCCTTGGTATTGAGCATATTCTTTATTCCTTTCAAGAAGTATTACCCTTTCTGGGGAGAATTCAGACTCATTAAGGAATGTGATTTTTTTACTGTGTGACAGAGCATGCTGCCTTTCTTTCATTTGTTTATGTCACCTCAGAACCACTTGTTTTTTTTTTCTTTTAAATAGTCATCTGAGCAAAAGTTTTTTATTGATTTTAGACTGAAAGTAATTGGGGGAGTGAGGGGGAAAGAGAAACATCAATGTGGAGAGAAACATCAATCAGGGGCTTCCTGTACATGCTCAGACTAAGGATCAAACCCACAACCTAGGTATGTGCCCTGACTGGGAATCGAACCAGCCAGCAACCCTTTGGTGTATGGGACCATGCTCCAACCAACTGAGCTACCTGGCCAGGGCCAGAACCACTTGTTTTTATTTTATTTTATTTTTTAAAGATTTTATGTATTTATTTTTAGAGAGAGGGGAAAAGAGAGAGAAAGAGAGGGAGAGAAATATCAATGTGTAGTTGCCTTTCACATGCCCCTACTGGGGACTTAGCCTGCAACCCAGGCATGTGTCCTCACTGGGAGTTGAACCGGTGACCCTTTGGTTTGCAGGCCGGCACTCAATCCACTGAGCCACACCATCCAGGGCCAGAACCACTTTTAAAAAAAGAAATAGAGCATTAAAACACAGTTAAAGCCCCTTGTATATACTTTCCCCCTTCCCATTTGCTTCTTTTTAAAAACCATAACCTACAGCGAAATTCTCAGAGTGGCTAAAGGTGTGGAGCATCCTGGTTTTCCAGTTACTATAAAATATTCTAAGCATGTAGCAAACTGTAGAGAGCATAATTAATATCTTTGTGTTCACCACTCAGCTTTGTCAAAACCTGTGGGCCATATTTGCTGTGTAGTCAGGGTAAGTATTATTAGCTGATGTGACCGACAGCCCACAAACTTCAGTACCTCAACACAGTCGAGGTTTGTTTCTTGTTCATAAAACATCCACGTACCCAGTCCGGCACCTTTCTGCCAGGCAGTGACCGAGGGTCCCAGGCTGTCTCATAGTGTGCTCCCACCTGCCATCTGCAACATGTCGTCTCCAGGTCACTGTGGCACAGAGGGCTTGTTAGCCCAGAAGTGGCTTCCCCACAACAACTCTGTACTCTGCTGGGTGAGAAGAATTTGTTTTTGGCTAAATAGCTACCATTGCCACATGCAGGGTTTTGGGTATTTTTTAAGGAATTCTTTCACTCCTCCAGGGCAGCCCACTCACTATGTAGCAACTTAAGGTCTTAGATAGTTCTTCCTTTGGTATAACCTAAGTTTCTACTGAGTCTGAGTCCCACTTCCTTGTGTTCTGTCTTCCAGCAGTGCAAGAGGTTGCAATGTGTATTAAAAAGCTCTGCAAATTTCCCCTGACTGCTGTGGCTCAGTGGATTGAGTTCCAGCCTGTGAACCAAGGGTCCTGGTTGGTTTCCCAGTCAGGGCACATGCCTGGGTTGCAGGCCAGGTCCCCAGTAGGGGGTATGCAAGAGGCAACCACATATTGATATTTCTTTCCCACTCTTTCTCTCTTCCTTCACCTCTCCAAAAATAAATAAATAAAATCTTTCCAAAAAAAAAAAAAAAGGAAAATTTGAAGGCCCTTTCTTCTCTCTTTGGTTTTCACATTAAAGTTAATACTTTCAGTTCAATATTTCCCTGTAGATATGAATTTCCAATTCCTTTAAATCAGAATTTCCCAAAATGTCTCCCTCAAATGGGATTTTAAAAAATGGTAAATCTAAAGTGATCAAATGTGTTTGAGAAATACTGTAGACCAAATAAAACCATCTCTTTTCTGAGAGTATCTTAATACACTAACATGCATTGTGAGTTTTGGAAATAAACTCTGCTGTATTTCCCAAGTAGATTTGATCATGGAACTTTCCTGTGGTGAAGCAAAACTTGTAGAAGTCTGGGGAATGCATTTTAAGATACAGTGCTTTGGCCCTGGCTGGTGTAGCTCAGTGGATTGAGTGTGAGCTGGGAACCAGAGGGTCCTGGTTCGATTCCCAGTCAGGGCACATGCCTGGGTTGCGGGCCGGGTCCCCAGTGAGGGCCATGTGAAAGGCAACCATACATTGCTGTTTCTCTCCCTCTCTGTCTCCCTCCCTTCCCCTGTCTCTAAAAATAAATGTAAAAAAATCTTAAAAAAAAAAAAAAGGTGCAGTGCTTTAAATCTCTGTCTTTTTTTCTCCTAAACCTCCAAGTTATCCATGCCCCTTTGAGATACTGGTCCTGGTATCGAACATGATGACTTGCGTTCCTTAATATTACGTACTGAATTCTTAATGGAATCCCTCCCAAATTTGTATGGTGAAGCCATACCCCGCAAAGTGACTGTGTGGGTACAGGGCCTTTACAGAGATGATTAAGGCTAACTGAGGCCATGGGGTCGGGACCTTGATCCGAAAGGACCAGTGCCCTTTTAAGAAGCAGAGACCCAGAGGAAAGGCCGTGCGAGGGCACGGCATGAAGGCAGCTGTCTGTAGGCCAAGAAACCAGACCTGCTGCTAACATCTCGCGCTCGGACTTCCAACCCCGCACTGCGGGCAGCACGTTTCCGTGGCAGCCGCCCCGTCTGCAGCGGCTCCTCAGAACAGCCGAGCAGACCGCGCGCCCTACTCTCCACGCTGCCTCTCTGACACAAGTACGCTTGGTGTGTGCAGCTCATGTTTCCTATGCACGTGAGAAATTCTCCACACATCTGTGTGTGAACTTCGTTATTCTGTGTATAAACTAGTGTTTTGGTTTGCTCCTTCCAGCAGTGAGGCAGGTGCTGGGCTCTGCTCTGTGGCTTCTCAGAGACGCAGATGTGTCTGCTCTCAGAGACAGGTGGCAATGCCAGCTTTCAGGATCCCGATTTTTCTATGCTATGTGAAAGTACCGAAACAGGTATCTTTGTTGGTATAGTTTTGTCATGTCAGTATTTTTAGAAATCTAAAATCTGAATCATTTCCCCAAGAAGCTGGATGCTGCATTAAGCAACAGATTCTTTCATTTCTAAAGCATTCTGACCACATCCCTCCTCTGCTTGCACCCTTCTAAGCTGAATTGTTTGAATTCCCATGTCCCAAGTTACTCATACAAGTGGGGCAGCTCTTGTTACATTTCGTCACCATGTGCATTTGTGCCAAACCAATTTCATTGTCAATGACTCAGGCTAGAGGGCCCCACCTGGGCCTGCTCCTGCAAGGATTTCAAGGGGCTTGGTGAACATGCCCACCTGGAGCCTGCACCTGCTTCTAGACCATGTTCTAGACCATGCCTGGTGCCCAGACCCCCAGAATCCCCAGCCAGTGGCACTGAGTGGCTTCCAGGGCCTGTGGGGGTCTCTCCCCCAGGTGCCTTAGTGAACAAGAGAAACGTACACAGTCGTGTGCCCACTGGGGCTGTGCGGGTACCTGAGATGGCATGTCATGTCCCCTTTGATTGTGTGCCCTTGACGCTGCACTTGTCTCAGCCTGGTCCTGCTAGGGAAAGAATGAGGAGTGGTGGGAATTAGAAGAGAGGGGGGCGAAAACGGAAGAACATTCCCAGGTTCAGCTCTTCCCCTGGAGCCAGACCACTCACTACCCCAAGGCCAGATTCCCTCCACCCCCTCCGCTCTTTTAGTGAAGGACAGCTCTGCTCTGCTAGGGCCTGAGGCCCCGCCCTTCACCCCGGGATATGTTTTAGGTGATGCAAAACAAATACTTAAAAGTACAGGTGTTGTCATGTGGCTTCAATAATGCAAAAACTGCCATCCAGTAAGCCTTTTCATTTCTGTTCCTGGGGGCCAATTTTTTTTTACCCAATATGTTTCTGATTATCTTTATAAAAATCAAACCTATTATAGGTGTTGGTGATTATCAGGTGAGCAAACTCCCTTGCGTAGCCCGCTGGAGAGGAGGGTTTATATCAATACTTCACCTCCAGGTCACACCCTGTTCTCACTTGGTTCTTCCATTGTCGTAGGTTGACTTTCCATCACTTAGTGACAGTAAGCAGTGCCGGTGAGTTGCTTCTCCCTTGCCTCTGGGTTTGCACCAAAACTCTCAGCTGCCAGCAGAACAGCAGCAGTTCTCACACGCGGGCGTGCTGCACCGTCCCTGGAGCCCTTAAGTAACCCAGATTGCTGGACTCTACCCTTAGAGGTTCTGATTCTGAGGTTGGGGTGGGGCAGCAGTGGATTTTCTAACAGGTCCCCAGGTGATGTAGATGTCACTGGTGGGAAGCACACCGTGAAGATTACTGGAGTAGAGTGGTCCTTCTGGCTCATGCCTTGAATCGAGACCTGGGTAACGAGAGCGGGAAGAGTGCACACAACATAGGTGTCATCCCCATTAGGCTGCCTCGGTTATTGCTTCAGCTGTCCTTCCCCTGGTCTGGACTTCCAGATCTCCTCTTTCCAAACTACCCGGAATGATTTTATACGTCTATTGAGATACAGTTCATGTACCATGCAATTCACCCCTCGAAAGTGTAAAATTAAACGTTTTTTTAGAAAAAATTCTGTCTCCCATAAAAAGGAGCCCTGTACCCATTAAACATTCCACCCTCCTCACCGCTTCCCAGTCCTAGACAGCCACTCATACTCTCTGGTCTGTAGATTTGCCAGTTCACACATTTCATGTAAATGGAGTCACGTAGCTGGTGGCCTGTTGTGACTGGCTTTTTCCGCTTAGCATCAGGTTTTCAAGATTTATCCATGTCGTAGCCTGGGTCAACACCTCATTCCTTTTTCTTGCTGAATAATATTCCATTGTATGAATACATTCCATACAATGGAATATTATTCATTTATCTGTTTATCAGTTTATGGGTATTTGGGTTGTTTTTACTTTTTAGCTATTATGAATAATACTGCCATAAATATTCATGAATAGGTTTTTATGTGGACAAATATCTTGTATTCTCTCTATTTTTTTTTTTTACTTTTTATTGAATTTATTGGTGTGACACTGGTTAACAAAATTACACAGGTTTCAGGTGCCAATTCCACGGTGTTGTGTGTTCACCACCGCAAGTCAAGTCTCCTTCCATCGCCATTTATCACCCCCACACCCTCCCCACCTCCCGCGACTCCCCCACCTCAGCAATCACTGCACTGCTGTCCGTGTCCCTGAGCTTTTCTCTCTTTTTTTCTCATTTGCTCAATTCCACCCCCCGACACACACCTAGTCCCCTAACTTGTATTCTCTGTGTATAGTCCTAGCAGTGGAATTGCTGGGCCCTAGAATAGCTCTGCATTTAACGAGGTGAGGGAATGTCAGGCTGTTTCTCAAAGTGGCCACGTGGTTTCCAGTCCCACCAATAATGTGTGGGGGTTACCACGCCCCTACATCCTGCCAGCACTTACTTCCTGTCTTTTTGAATATAGCACTCCCAGTGTATCTAAGTAGTGTTTCTGTGGTTTTGATTTCAATTTCCCTGATGCTAATGATGTTGAGCATCTTTTTAATGTGTTTCGCAGTTTAATGTGTTTTGTACTTCTTCTTTGTAGAAATGTCTATTCAAATCCTTATTTTATTTTTCAATTTTTCACTTTTTTAATACCTGAATTTTTAAGGGTTCTTCATTCTAAATAAAAGTCCTTTATCAAACATGTGATTTACAATTTTTTTGTTTCATTTTATGGGTTGCTTTTTATTTCCTTCACTTTCCTGATAGTGTCCTTTGAAGCACAAAAGTTTTTAACTTTTTTTACATTCTCACCGGAGGCTAAGTCTATTGATTTTAGAGAGAGAGGGAGAGAGAGAGGGAAAGAAAGAGACCTCAGTGTGAGAGACACACATTGGTCAGCTGCCTCTCATATGACTGTACATCAAACCCAAGACCCAGTATGTGGCCTGACCAGGAATCAAACCCACAGCCCTTTGGTGCATGGGTCGATGCTCCAACCAACTGAGCCCACCCAGCCAGGGCAGGAGTTTTTAATTTTTATGTAGTCCAATTTACCTAATTTTTTTCTTTTGTTGCTTTGCTTTTGGTGTCATAATTCAGAAGTCATCGCCTGATAAAAAGTCACAAAGATTTTCTCCTATGCTTTCTTCTAAATGTTTTACAGTTTCAGCTCTTACACTTAGGTCGATGATCTATTTTAGTTATTTTTTGAATATTGGATGAGATAAGGATCCAGCTTTATTTTCTTATATGTGAATATCCAGTTGCCCCAACGCCATTTGTTGAATAGCCTATTCGTTCCCGATTGAATTGTCTTGGTGCCCTTGTTTGAAAGAGGAATTGACCACAAGGATAAGGATTTATTTCCAAACTTTAAGTCTGTTTCCTTAATCTGTGTGCCTATCCCTGTACCAGTACTGTGCTGTCTTGATTACAGAAGCTTTTTAGTAAATTTTGAAATTGGTAACTATGAGTCCTCCAACTCTGTTCTTCTTTTTCAAGATTATTTTGGTGGTCCTGGGTCTCTTGCACTTTCATGTTTATTTGAAGATTAGCTTGTCAGTTTCTTCAAAAAGAAAAAGAGGTGGCAGGGACTTTGGTAGGGAATGTTTTAAATATGTAGATCAGTTTGGAGAGTATTATCATCTTAAAAATATTGTCTTCAGATCCATGAACATGAGATGTTTTCCCCTTCATTTAGATCTTTAATTTCCTCCAACAATATTTTGTAGTTGTTGGCATACAACTCTTGCACTTTTAAAATTAACTTTATTAAGTATTTTATTCTTTTTGATGCTGTTGCAAATGGAATTGTTTTTTTAATTTAATTTATGAAATGTCAATTACTAGTGTATAAAAATACAATTGATTTTTTTATACTGACCTTGTATCCTGCATCCTTGCTTAACTTATTTGTTCATTCTAATATTTTTAGTACATACCTCAGGATTTATTACACATAAGATCATGTCATCTGCAAATAGAGACAGTTTCCATCTGGATGCTTTGTATTTCTTCTTATTGCCTAATTTTCCTGACCAGCACTCCAGCCTAGTTTCCTGCTGGGAGGTAAGGCCCAGCGATGCAGGCCTCCCTTGCTGGGATTGAGGCCTGAAGATTCCGAGCACAGGGAGGGGCCTTGTGGACTGGTTCCACTTGACAAGGCTCCGCTGGTCACGTTTCAAAACGTCTTACAACAGGAAAGTACTGGTATGCTGTTATCCATTTTCCAGGTTGTCGATGGAAGTTCTAGTGAACAGACTGACAAGAGTATTTTTATCTGTAAATAATTGGGGGGAGGGGTGTCTGGGCAACAGTGATGGTGTCAAGCCACATGGACTTGAATTCACTGCCAGACTCAGCACTTTGTCAAATGCTAGAAGACAAGTCCAACTCTCAGAGCATCGGTCAGTAATGATAATTTATAAATGAGTGATCTCATGGGGAAACAGACCCCCAAATAATTAGTAGCCTACAGTTTACTGCTGCGGTTGGCACATATATTACCTGTTATGTATTTGTTTTTCACTTGCTCAGAATGATTTTCTGGGTGTGTGCTTTCTCCTTTCATCGCACTTGAGAGCAGGGAACTTTCACTACCTTTCTGGGTGCTAACCACCGGGTGTGTCGGTGCACAGACCGGCGGATAATTCATCCTAACCCAAGCACATCTGCAGTCCATGACTTGTGATTGACTTGCAGTCTTATTGCTGGCCCTAACTTCTCTCCTGAGCTCTCATCTTCCCTTCCAAACATCTCCCTAAAATGCATCCCTAGCACCTCAAACACAACCTGTGACAAACCGGTCCCCCACCGCCCCTGCTCAAGCTGCTCTCCCAAGATCTCCCTCTTCTCAGGGTGACACCGTTATCCTTCTTGCTTTCGTCCCTTGCAAACACACCTCCCTTGCCTCTTTGTCTCATCTTTACCGGGCCGTGTTGAGTCCATCGGGGTGGTTTCTAACGGCTGTGTTCCTAGTTCCCTCTGCCCGCCTTCTCGGGCTCTCCACTCACATCCAGTGGCCCTGATGGTTTGAGGGCCCTCTATCCATCTGTTTGATGAATGTAGTTTGTTGAAAGACTAACCTGTGAGCATTGTCCCGATCACGTACTTCTCTTTCCTGCTCATACAACCTCCAGGGCTCCCCATTGCTGGGAAAATCTGCCCAAATTCCGGAGCATGCAGTTTTCCATAAAGGTTTCCTGTCCATCAAATCTATCGCTGGCTATACCTTCATTTCTTCCGTTTTTGTTCCTTCGCTTTCTTACTGCTAGATCTCTGCTTACCTTGTCTCATCAGCTCTGAACGCCTTCCCCATCTCTGCATTTATCCTGTTGTGCTCTTAGAACTCGTCTCAAATGCTGCCTTCTCTTTGAAACCTTTCCTGTTTTCTCCAATCAGTAGTAATCTCTTGTGCTTTCGGAAGCCCTGTTGCACTTTAGCTATAGGATTCTTAGGCATTTTTCACTTTCTATCTTATCAATTAGTTATAGTTGTAGATGTGTGAATATCTTCATCTCCTATGAGCTATTTGCAAGGAAATGGACATTGACTGAATCCATCACAGAGTATTTCCCAGACACTGTGATTTGACATTGATCTGGTCCTGTCTCACCTGTGCTTCATGCTCACTTGTATTTATCACAGCCTCCCATTCTTCTCGTTCCCGTTTCTGCTCATGTGAAATGCTATCCAGAGTCATCCGAGCAGTCGCCCTCCTTCCTAGTATGGTTTGATTTGATGCCACCCCGTGTTCTCAGGGCTTACTTTAGGCTCCTCACCCCTCCCCTGGCCTCCACCTCCCCACCGCCTCCCTCACACACAGTGTCGGGCTCCTTGGACATCCTGAACGTGCCATGTCCATTCCGAGCATTCTCCACTTCCCAGAGTGTCTGGGGTCCTGGTAACTCCTTCCTGTCCTCTAAAATATAAATATTTCTCTTTGAACCTATTCTGTATTCTTCCCTTTCCCTGCCATCACTGAGTCCAACTAAACCCACAGCCTCTGTATCTTGCAGAGTCCCCCGAACACACCACGGCACAGTTTTGTTCGTTTACACAATTATGCGTGGACACATCTGCCTCCCTCCAAAGGCTATGAACTCCCCGAAGAGCAGACTTTCTTTTCATCTTTAAAACATCAGCAACTAGTCATCTGTCATGTAATAAATGCTTGAGCAAATGAAAACAAAAATCCAGGAATGCTTTTTGATTCTAAAGAGGAAACCGATGAGCGAACCACAACCGACGAAGCCAATACTGTCTCTTTGCAGCCTCCTGAGAAAGGGAGGCAGTCAGGCCGGGTCTGCAGCACAGCTTTCTGCATGAGGTAGCGCCCAGCCTCCTTCTGGGAAGTAGTGCGCGTTCCTGACTGAATGCTTGGGCAACCCTCTGATACTCCTAAATGATTAAGAACTTCTGGGAAGTTAGGCTTGTCCACCCAACTGACTGACTAACCTAATAATCTTTTAACAGACTTTTCTTTTTCATGTTGTCGGTTTTTTCTTGCCAAGAGCTTGAAATAAAACTTTGATACAAACTTGTGAGCAAGTATCCTGGCAAGTTTTACAAAAAAACAAAACACACACACACAGTTCATCTTAAGACTATATCTGGGCCCTCCCACTTTCATAGCAACTTACACGCAAGTGCAAGATCTTGTTCATTTTCTCTCTTCATTCCACCTTCCCCTCCCGGCCTTCCCTATTTGTAGAAGGTGGCACGTGCTGAGTCTAGAAGGTTAGATGTTGGTACCACGTATAGGAAAGGAGAACAGGTGGTGTACTTAGGGGTGTGAGCCTTGTGCTGTTACATATAGGAGAGGTGGGGGTGGGTAGAGCATCCTTGGACGGCTGAGACCAACAGATTGGCAGGGCACCGACATGGAGCACCTTGTGGACTTGCTACGGAGCTAGGATTTTACACATACACCAAACAATGAAATTGACCTTAGCCAGTATCGTCTGAAGTTCAGAAACATGTACTGCACATGATAGAAATTTTAAGAAGAATATTCTTATCAGTCAGGATAGACTAGGATATGCTTCAGAAGCAAACAATCCCCAAATCTCAGGGGCTCAGGACACCCAAGATGCATGCCTTGCTCACACCACATGTCCAACCAGGAGAGTGGAGGCTCTGCTTTGCACAGTTGTAACCCAGGACCCAGGAGACCAGAGGCCTCTTCACTTTGTGACGCTGTCATCCCAAAGCTTCGTAGTTTGTTCCAACAGAGGAGACAAGATAGAGAAACATACAGCAGCAATTAAGCAATTAAAGCCAAGCAAATGATTCTTCTTGGAAGTGACAAACTTCTTACGTTGCATTGGCCAAAGAAGATAGGAGTCACACCCAACTTCCAGGACGGCAGGAAAAGAGAATCTTTCCATATTCCCAGAAAGAAAGGAGCCCCTGAAATATTACTGAGCATTAGAAAGGTCTATAGCACACAGCAGAATGGTACAAAGACAGAATATTACTTCGGATCTTGGGGGGTGTTTTAGATTGTGGTGACAAAGAGGACAATTGACCTCTATACACTGGTTATGAGAGGGTTTCAGAGCTTCAGAATGATGGTGTGAGGAGTTTGGTAGACCCTTTTGCCAGCAAATCCACTGAGCTGGTGAAAATTATAACAACCACTTAAAAATTTCGGGAAATTGTTCTAAGAGCATACAGCAAATGGAGAAACATTGATTCAAGAATATCCATAGCTCAGTAGAGACATCAAGAGTTGGTGACATTTGAACCACAACCTGTCCTCATGAGCCTCCCCGCGGCATGCGAGGGCAGCTCTAACCCAGGAGGGCGTGGCTGAGGAGATGGGGCCACCGTTGCCGGCCTTCTCCGGCCTTCTCCTCGACACGAAGCCCAGGGCTGGGGTTTCGCTCTGGGAGGGGCGGGTGCTGTGCTTCCTCACCCTCTCCAGCCCTTTGCGTGGAAGCACCGTCTCAGACAGCCTGGTTGAGAGGTCTGGGCTCCATTTCCCCACTCAGCTCTCCTCATGGGGCAGGATCTCTGCCCCAGGCAGACGAGGCCGAGCCTGCTGGGGCCTCAGTTGCCTCTACCAAAGCCTGCTCTCAGGGTAGAGATTTCCCGTCAGAAGGGCCGAGAAAAGAAAACTAAGGATTATCACCGCCCCGCCCCTCCCCTCACTCCAGGAGAAGTGGGCCATTGTCCCCACCCCTAGCTCTGGTGTGGGAGTTCTACCCCAAAAAAGAGCCAGGATGTAAAAATAACATTTCCACCAGGAGAACTGCCTTTACTTGGAATACAGCATGAAAGAGTTTGTGCCTAAGGTCACTGTCAAAAACAAAGGAAATTTGGGTGGTGACTAATTAAGAAGGTGCTGGTGGCTCAGTGATGCGAGCAGCAACAAGCGAAGGGGCAGACTGGACGCAGCTGAGAGTGACTGTCCTGAGATCGCCGTCACTCCAGGGGCCAGGGGATGTGTGCATGCAGAGTGCTGGAAGGGAAAAGAAGCTGGCAACTGAAACCCTACATCCAGCAAAGCTATCTTCCTAAAGTGAAGGCAACCCTCAGGTGGCGCTGGTGGGCATAAAAAAAAGTGTGGCATCTGCTTTGGGAAGCAGTTCGACAGTTCCTCAAGAAGTTAAACACAGGCTTACCCGGTGATTCCACTCCTGGGTACCTACCCTAGAAAATGAAAACACATGTACCCACGAAAACGTGCATGCAAATGCTCATAGCAGCATTATTCATGATAGTCCCAAAGCGTAAAAGTCCAAACGTCCAGCACCCGATGAATGGTCCAATGGAGCGTATTCGTGTATTGAATAGCATTAGGCAGTACAAGGAAGCAAAGCACTGACACGGGTGAGCCTTGAGAACGTCCTGCTGCGTGAAAGGCAAGTCACAGAGGACAGCTCTCCGCTGCGTGGTTCCCCTTGTGTGAAACTTCCAGAATAGGCCATCCCATGGCGATGGAGAGCATCCTGCCGGGTGCCTAGAGCCGGGACAGTGTGGAGGGGACGGGGAGTGACCGTGTACCTGTTCCCTGGGGCTGCCGCATCGAAGTGCCACAAACTGGGTGGCATAAAGCAACAGAAATGTACTCTCTCACAGTTCTGGAGCTAGAAGTCCAAAATCAAGTTGTCGGTAGGGCTGTGCTCCCTCCAAATCCTCCAGGACAGAATCCTTCCTTGCCTCTTCCAGCTTCCGGCGGCCCCAGGCAGCCCTTCCCTCCAGTGTCTGTGTCGGGCCTCCCGTGGGATTTTCCCCTTTGTGTGACTGTGTGAAGTTCTTCCTCTTCTCATAAGGATGCCAGTCAAACACGTAAATGGCCTCATCTGAACTTGGTTACTTCTGCAGAGATCGTACTTCTGAATAAAGACATGTTCACAGGTACCGGGACTAACACTTCAGCACATCGTTTTGGGGACAGAGCTCAGCACATCACTGACTGTTAATGGGCACAGGGTTTCTTTTGGCATTACACAAATCTTCTAAAATTGATCACGGTGATGCTTGTACACCTCCTGACTACCCTAAAACCCCCGACCTGTACATTTCCAGTTGGCGAGTTGTACGGTATGTGAATTATATCTGAGTGAAGTTGGTTTAAGGTGAAAGAGAATATAGACATTCCCAAATTTAAAAAGCAAAAACAGAATTTGTGGCTAGCAGGCTTTTCTTAAAGAAATACTACAGGAAGTTCTTCAAGCTGAAAGGTAGGCACACAGACAGCCATTCAAATCCACATGAAAAAACAGAGTTCTGGTAAAGACAATTCTGTAGGTAACAATAAAAGACAATTATATTGCACATTTCCTTTTCTTTCTTCCCTTTGCTGTGATTTAAGAAGCAGTGGTATACAAGAGAGCAATCCACACGTGCACTTTCACCCACATGAGGCGGGAATGGCCCCGGCATCGCTCCTAAATTCTAGCTGTTCGTTTAGACTGGTTCTGTCCAGCTTCCAAGATGCTCCTGACGCTGATCCCCTGGCTTTGTTCAAGGCGCACAGACTGCTGGCCTGTTGAATTTGGCATTAGCCTGCCAGCACCCACTCCCACAATGGGGGCCAAATCATCATTTTTGAGACATTTCTAGTTGCTTTTGATCTGAGTTAAGAAACTATGTGTATTCTCTGCAGAAGAAACAAAAACTTATCTAAAAGCGAATCACACTTTCTAAATGACAGAAATGTTTGGCCAGAGTTGAAAACTAAAGGTTAAGGATAAAGGTCCATTTTCCCCTTGGCACAGTCCTGCCCTGTGCCTCACAGGGAGGTTTTCTAGTGCCAAGGTCAGCCTTTGTCTTAGAACTGACTGTCCACCCCTGTAATGCAACTTTTTTTTTTTTAAATGACATTAACTGTTTCCAAACTGTTTTCATTAGCAGCCCTGGGTCTTGGGTGGCTTGAGTATAGACCCAATTGAGGCCCCACTATTGGTTTTGCCCAGGTTGTGGCCGCTGTTCCAGGTGCACCGTCGCTGTGTCTGACCACGATGGGGACCCGTGGCAGCTTCTCCCACCCAGAGAGCAAGTGAGTCTGTGTATCGGTGTGAGTGTTTTGTGATGTGAGGTTCTCCTGCCATGTGCTTTAAAAATCTAGAGGAGAGGCACCATAGCCCCGTATTCTGGAATGGCGTGTTTTGTGTTGGCAGCGGAGGATCAGGATAAGAACTTGCTCTTCCCAGCTCCTCGCCCTCACCCTGCACTTCCAGCTCCGAGCTACTTCATGCCCTTGAGTTGTTGCCACCAGAGGCCCCTGGGGTGGGGTGAGGCAGAAGTCACCACAGAGTGACCTCAGGAGAGAACTCGAGCCAATTCCTCTGCCATCTGGAGAGAACTTTGGAGCCCAGGAGGGAGGCCCAAGGACAGCAGATCTGGTGGAGGAAGTTGATGTTTGGGTGTCTGTGGATCCTGGGGGCAGTTTGAAGCTGCCCATTCTCCCTGAACCCGGAAAGGCCAAGAGAAGCTGCAGAAAGAGCGAACTAAGTTGGGAGAATGGAGGGAAGGCTGGGGAGCCTCTAGCGATAGTTCATCCAGCTATTTCATGAGGAAGCGAACAGCAAGAGCTGCTGCCCCTTTTGAGCAGGACCTTCCATTGCTGGAATTCTGGTGACCAGGCCCGAGCAAAGGTGAGCTTGCAGAGGAAATGAACTGCCCATCTAAGGAAGAGCCACAGCCTCCGGGCCAGCTTGGCTGAGCACTTGCCCAGGGAAAGAGAGGCAGAAGTCAGAAATCAGGTGTTGATAGAGCGGGTTCCTTCTAGCGCTCTGAGGGAGAAGCTGCTTGAAGCCTCCCTCCCAGCCACTGCTGAGCTCTGGCCATCCTGGTCATTCCTCGGCTTGGAGATGCGGCCGTCTGATCTCTGCCCGATCTCCACATTGCCTTCCGCCCTGTGTCTCCGTGTGTGTGTTCTTGGTCTCTTACAGGGACCGCTCACTGGATCCAGGGCCACATTAATCCTGGGCGATCTTATCTTGATCCTTACTTTATTTACATCTGCAAAGACACTATTTCTAAATAGGGCCACGCTTGGAGGCGGGCCTAAATTTGGTGGAGACACTATTCAACACACTAGCATTTGGAAGAACTTTCCGATGGATTTGTGAGGTGCAGATCCAGAACAGGGAAACCAAGGCAGAGAAGGAAATGAACTTGCTCAGGGCAGGTGCAGGAAGGCCCCGGCACGGAGACGTGGGCGCTGCGGGAGGTCCTCCGTGTGACTCACTGGTGGTCTCCCAGGACTACAAACAGCTTGGTGGGCAGGACCCTCAGCCGGGGCCACCGTGAGGTCGGGGGATAGGGCAGAGCACGGGGTCACCTGGCCACAGGTGCCATGAGGTGCCAGAGGGGTGAAAAGGCCCTTTGTGGGCCCCGTGGGTTGTGAGAGCTTTGTACCTGTAAGTCAGAGGGGTTTGGGGTTGAATAAGGACACATTATTATGCTTGGCTGCCAAGAAGCTGATTTGACATTTGGAAAATAAATAAAAATTGTTGAGAATGGGGCATTGCTAATATTCCATAAATAGCAGGAGAAACCATGGGCCCAGCCTCCTCTGCAAGGACTGACGGGGGAGAGCTCAGGAAGGAGTGAGCGGTGGGACCTTGGAGACGAGGGGCTGAGAGCCGTGAGCTTTCCTCCGGCAGGAGATGGGGCCATCTGTGAGGGAGAGAGTCACATGGGGACACATCACGGGAGCAAGAAAGGCCATGGGTTTGTGGGTGGGTGAAGTAAAGAGCACGCACGTGGAGGCAAATAGCAGGTTGTGAGCACGGACATGCTGTGACTGAACTGCATAGGCGGGAGGCGCCCGGGGCATGGCAGGCTTGTGGGGCCTTGTGGGCATCTCGTAGTAAGACAATCCCTCTGTTTCTTCCTTTTTCTTTTCTAAATTGTTGTAAAACATGCATAACACGGAATATATCACTATAACCATTTTTATGTGCACAGCTCAATGGAGTTAGTTAAGTATATTCATAATATCGTGCATGTTCCTTACTTCCTATTGTGTGTGAGGACGGAAGGCGAGGGCAGTGGGGTGGGGGGAGTACTAATGTGGGTGGCAGAAAGGGACCCGTGAGGTCGTGGGCCTGGAGTCTTGGGTCAGGGGGATAAAGCTGGTCCTCTCCAGCTTGTGATAAAAAAGAGCTTTGGTTCTGTAGTCAAATGGACTTCCTGGAACACCCGGGAAACGAGCAGAGAGGTGTCCTTCGGAGGTAAATGGGCACTGAGTTCTGTCTTCTCCCCGCAAGGGGAATATCATCAACAGCATTAATAAGTACCCAGTGACAGACAATTACTAAAATTACTTGGGTGATCACATTGTAAGGTATAACAATGTTGAATACCAGCTATACTTAAAAAAATAAATTTACAAAAAGAAAAAAGAAGATACTTTAGCACAAGTTCTTTTCAAAAGCATGGGGCATCCTTATATTAAAAGAGGATTTGTTGTGTATCTGGAAGTCAAATTTACCCAGTGTCTTCTATTTTTATTTAGTAATCATATTCTGATAAAACTTTGATATCAGAGCTATTCGAATCCAGAACTTAGTTGTGGTGGGGTCTCTCACCACCAGTTCGTGACCCGTTGGAAACATGCAGGCTCGTGCACAGGTGGTGAGCCCAGCCTCGCCCCTACATCCCCCCCTCCACCCCGTCACAAGGTCACCAGTGCAACCCAGACAAAACGCCGAGGGCTCCACCAATCCCCCTTGGGCCACGTGGAGTTCCCTGGAGACCCTTCTCCCCTTGGGGTTGGTGTCCCTGGCAGTGGGCAACGACTGAGTGGACAGTGGTCCACAATGTGGACCAGCCTGTGCCCACCAGAGGCCGTCGTTTCTCCTCCACAATCCCATCCCAAGAGCCCGGGACGCACGCTCTGAAAAGTGCAGGATGGGCCTGACTCACGGCACTTGGCAGAACACCCTCTCGGCCCGTCGGTGCTGTCGCCAGTGGCAGGGCTTAGTCTTCTGTGGCTGAGTAGTGTTGCGTTGTGTGTGCAAGTCACATCTCTTTCCGTCTGTCTAGTGATGGACGCTTGGGTTGCTCCCACATCTTGGCTCTTGTAAATCGTGCTGTGATGAACATAGGGGTGCAAATCTCTCTTCAACTGGTGTTTCGGATTTATTTAAATGTCGTCAATAACATCGTGATAACTATGTACGGTGTCAGGTGGGTGCTAGACTTATTGGCGTGATCACTTCGTAAGTTACAAAAATGTCTAATCACTGTGTTGTACACCTGAAACTAATATAATATTGTATGTCAACGGTAATTAAAAAATAAAAGCTATTTTAAAAAAGACCGTAGGGCAGGGGGGTTGCTGCCTACGGACCAGGGAGCCTTTGGGAACCTGGGGCGCCCGGCTCTCCCGGCGCTCCTCCCAGGCAGACAGGCCTGCGGGCTGCCACTGCCAAAGGAAAACAACCACCGAATATGCGTCCAGGATTGTAACCACCATTTCAAAAGCACATCATTAAAGCAAGCTGTGACCCAAATATTTGTTGTGGTGTGCTGAAGAGTCTTTCAAGCTATTGAAAAGAATGGAAAAAGTGAAACACCAAAAAAAAAAAAAAAAAAAAAGTGGAAAAAAAAACCCAGAGCAAGAAATGTTGGATGATTCTCTGGAAGTTGCGTGGCAATTATTTTGTTGTCAGAAATACAAGCTTCAGGGTGGAGGGGGAACCACTGCATCGCTGGAGCGTGATTCTGGAAGTTTGGAAGGCGGGGAGGTGTGGCAAGGGCGTCTCCAGCCCAGACGGCCTGCGTTTGATGTGAAAGGCGCACCAATGGGAAACACGGCACCTGAAACACGATGTTAAATTCCGTGCAAACGGGAGCACGACCTCATGCAGGACCTTGGAAGCCAGGGAAACTGGCTGCCTGCTTGGGAGCCTTTTCCCACTCTGGTGGGGGCTTGCCTGCTGGCTGCACAGAGCCGGCCATGAAAGCATCGAGGAAGCAGTTCAGACAGCTCAGGGACAAGGATAGCAGGGCTCGGTCCCCTTCCCACTCTTTTGCTTTATGACTAGTAGATGCAACTCAACTCTTCTTGTCGAATTTTATATATTTCAAAGGACTTGCCAATAAAATTTGAATTTACAGGTTACGGTCCTCTAAGTGGTTAATATTCTAGTAGCTTTGAAAGTAGCAGCAAACCGCAAAGCTATGCCTTCCACGAAACTCGAACTCTCAATCGCTTACTCTCGCACCTTCTTTCTCTCAGAGTGAGAATGTCTCAGTCCCTACCCAGACGTTATTCACTCACTCCGGGATGGACTTCAAGATGAACTCCAGACTGTATGACTGTGGCTAAAGGTTGATGGGAGGGTATGAAGCAAGGACCTGAAGAGTCGTGCCACTATCAGTGGGCTTGCAATCAGGGAAGCTGTCACTGGGTGGCGCTGTGAGTCATTGTGGCGTGAACCCAATGGCAGGCTCTCCCCAGTCCTGGCATTGATGGGCCCAGGTAAATTTGTGAGCTAATTAGCATTACTTAGTTTTCTGTCAACATCACACCCATTGATATTTCTATAAAACAAACAACGATGTTTTGATTTTAAGAATTGTTTATTTATAAAGACATCCTTTACAGTAAGGATTGAAGAACACATGGACTGTCATCAATGGCGAGCCCCCTGAATGTATACTTCTAACTCTGCTTGTCATGTTCTGTTTTAAGAAGAACATATTTTACCACAGTTGCATGGTGCCTACCGGAACGTGTTCCACATGGAAAAGTCCATGTCGTGCTTGGGGCTTGCTGTCAGATGTTCTGTCACACCAGTTCACCGCGGAAAAAGCTTACTTGTTCCCAAGCCCTGCTTTTGCCTCGCAAGGCCCGTTCCCTCCTTTCCTTCGAGGAGAGCCTCGCTATGGAATTCTGAATTCCAAAGAACTTCATTTTAGGTTGTCGAAAAGCGGTTGGCAGGCAAGGTATGCAATAATTCTCCTGGCTCTCATGTATGATGATATCTTTCTGGTCTGGAGGGTTTCACGGGCGACCACTGTCCCCAGTCCTTCCTCCCTTCAAAATGTGAATGTTCTAGCATCCGCCGAGCAGGATGGTTACCGGTGCCGGCCGTAGTCTCAGGAACACCTGGGCTTGAATGACTGCTCCACCTCTGCTACCTCTTCGCCTCTCCGAGCCTCAGTTTCCCCATCTATTAAATGAGGCTATTCAAAGCATCTAATTTACAGGGTTTTTGTATATGATCAAATGAGGTAACATTTATGCAAGGTGGTCACATAAGAATGGCTCAGTTTATACTAGCTATTATATTAGGTTTTGTTGGGTTTTTTTTTGTATTTGTGCCTTTTTAGAAGCTACTTACAAGAATGTCTACCTTAAAAAAAAACTCAGTGGTAGAAAAATTTTGAATTAAGATAAAGAGTGAAGCTGGGGGAAAGTAGGACATGGGAATTATAGGACACTGGCACTCATAAACTTCTCCTGAGTTACTTGGACCTAGCCACATACTTGTTTCTGAGCTTCCCACTAGGCAAAGTGAAAAGAGAATCAGGTTCACTTACATAATTCCTATGGCCCACAAGACAAAACATACTACTCACTCAAAGAGGCATAATTATTCTTGGTTCTTACTTTGAAAAATATATATTTCTTATGTGGAGCATCATAGAGCAAAGGCAAACTGATATAAGATAGTAACCCCAATAACTGCCCTACATAAGGCATCACAGGCACTCCTTTATTATAAACCAGGGGGAGAGTAAAAGGTAGTTACACTCCCCAGAACTATGAGGAAAACCATGTGGTAGGTGGAGTTCTAAGATGCCCCCCACCCAAGATTCATTTCCCCCATGTACATAATCTCTCCCCTTGAGTATGGTCAGGACCATGAGGGATGCTGCTCCCATAACTAGATTAATGTGATTAGCAAAGGTGAAGGGGTTTTCTAGATGTAATTAAAGTTCCTAATCAGTTGACTTTAAGTATCCTGGGTAGCCTGACTTAATCAGCCCATTAGAGGAAGACCTAGAGGCAGGGAGATTCTCCTGTGAGCCTTGAAGAAGGAGCTGCCATGTACTGAGAGGACCACAATGTGCCCAGGACCTAACAGCAGCCTCTAGGGGCTGAGAATGACTTTCAGCGACAGCCAACGAGAAAACCAGGACCTCAGTCCTACGACTCAGCCATTGGCAGAACTGAATGAACTTGGGGAGGATCGTGAGCTCCAGGTGACAACACGGTCCAGTGGGCACCTCGATTTCAGTCTTGTGAGACCGGAACAGATAACTTGGTTGTGCCATGCTCGGTTTTCTGGCCTATACAAACTGTCAGATAATGAAAGAGCATCGTTGGAAGCTGCTCAGTTTGTGGCAATGTCTTATGCAGCAATAGGAAACTATTTCAGATAATGTGGCTGAAGTCCACAGCCTTTGGATAGATTCAGAAATAAAGCTTAGTGCATCGGTGGAATTTTCCAAACTACACTTAACGTAACACGGCTGCAGGAAGATGTGAACAGATGCGTCTGGACAGCGGGAAAACGTTTATTGCAGACCCTGGCTGTTTACGCTTGTTCTGCTGGGGCGAGGAGTCACGGTTTTTGTGGGTTTTGTTTGTTTGTTTTCATTGTAACCAACAGCAAGATGCTGGATGACATTGGGGAAGACAGTTTATGGGAGGGCTGTGGCGGAGGTCATGCATGGATAGCACGAATCAAGGATGAGGCCAAAGAAACAGCCTCAGAATGGACAGGACCCTGGAAATTCCTGGGGTCTCACTACAAGAAAAACCTTCACCTTATTGCCATCAAAATGAAAGAATTTCGCCAGTTGCTTTCCCCTGTCCCACTAGTATCTCACAACTCTGCTTGGGGTACACAGTCTTGGCACAGGGGGGCTGGCCAACATTTAGCCACAGGAAATCTGGACACCTGAATTAACTGGCTCTCCAAGATCCACAAGACAGTTCCCGCAAGGCTGATTGGACCCAGAGGGGGAGAATGGGTGGTGGACACCAGAGGCAGACGGAGTCCGCACAAGTGGGATGGACTTGTAAATTTGGAGGATTATCCGAGCATTTCTCTCCGTTGTCTGAGTGATGGAGGAGGGGGAGACCCCTCTGACAAGAAAAAGTGAAGAACTGAGAGCCCCTGAACCCCAAAGCTGCAGGAGAGAGGGCCGAGGAGGTAGAGGCAGAATGGGGTTTGGAACACCGAGATGGCAGAGGCTGTGCGTGTGCCCCTCCCTGGTGAAACCCGTGGTTGTGAACAGACAATGCCGTGTGGAAGGTGTGGGGAGGCTGGGCTCTGTGCCTGAGGACACTGGAGCCCTTGGGCCGAGCAGAAGGTACAGAAGGGCTTCTGACTTTCGCAAGCCATGGAATCGACTGGGGTCTGGGCCAGTTAGACCTTTTGATGAGAAAAGGGGGCCTCACCTACCACTTAAGCTATGTGAGTTTTGCAAACAGTGTGATCTAAATCTCCTCTTTGGAAACTCTTAATAAAATGCGGGTTCTGTGCTCTGTCTGGGCGACACTACCTAATAGCGTTCTGTCTGTCGTGGTTGCTAGGGGCTTGCTAGTGCTGGTGTTTGCTCCGTCCAGGAAGCTATCGCTAAATGCTGCATGGCTGAGGGAGTCCTGGTGTAGTTCCGGGGTGGATTTTCTATCACAGACCCGCGCGTTGTCATTGCATGTGTTCAAATGTTTAGGAATTTGGTTCAAACACTTACCCATATCCTATTAATGCATGTTGCTCCTTGGTTTAATATATTTTATCCACATTGACTAAATGTCAAGTTTTGATGTCACATTCATTTGTTCTCTCATTTATTTATATTGATGTGCCGACTGCCATTCTAGGCACTTGGGGTACATCAGTGAAGAAAAGAGACTAAGGCCCCTGCCCCTTTCGGGGTGTGTCCTGCACATGCGCACACTCACTCACACACACAACTGGGAAGTCCTGCAGTTTAAAGAAAACTTGGGAGATATTGGGAGACTGTTTCCGACCTTGTCCTAAATTTATCTGGACAAAGAACTTTTTTTAGCATGCTTACAGCACTTTGCAGAGTCATGTTCTCTACAGCAAATCCTGACTCAGGCCTCGCTGGACTACACATACTTCAGACAAAACATCCTTGTGTGTTATTTGTTTCAACGTTTGGTCAGACAGCAGAGGGATTGCTGAAAAATTCTTTGCCAGGGACAGGAGTGCAGATACTCTTTGTTGCCACTTAAGGGGAAATCCAGATGCTTGACTTGTCCAGTGAGTAGATGACTTTGGTGACCCCGAGGCCTTATCGGAGACTGTCACTTGACAAGATGTCAAGCCCACATCTGCTGACAGGACTGGGAGATCTCTGAGGGACTCTGGGTCAAACAGCATTGCGGTCGGATATGCACTGGTCTTTGCCTTTACTGGACAGTCACTCTCTTAAGTCAGGCTCCATGGATTGTATTACCCACTTCCCCTGGGACCCAGAACCACTAGCAAGTGGTAGGCACGCAGTCCATTCTATGGGACTTCCAGAAACCACGCCCAGGTCTCTACACAAATACCTACCTGCCACCTAGATGTGCCCAGCTGGTCGCTTGGTCAGGATTTTTTGACAGGGTGTATGAAACTTGGTTACATGTTCGTTCAGCTTTGAAATGCTTGAGGAGCATTGCACCAATGCATTCGCTTTGCACCAATTTCCCCCGGTGTCCTCCCTCGCACAGGCACCACAGAGAGCCTCCTGCTGTTGTTTGGAGAAGTGGCCGAGCACCTTTGAGGCAGGTTCGGTGGTGCCTTCCATCTGGGATGGAACAACCCGAGCTCCAGGGCCCTCAGGGTCACTGGCGAATTGTGATGAGAAAGGGAAAAAGAGTTGGGGTGATATCATCTTGGGGGGCAGGTAACTGCCTGCGATACTGTCTTCCAGTTATTTTGAGGTTAGAAAAGACAGAGGAGAGAGACGGGTGACACGTTGGCCATGCTAAGGATTCTTGGGGCCAGCCGGATGGGCCCTGACCCTGGGCCGCAGGAGTGGCGACGGGCCCTGGTCCTGTGGTGTGCGGTCCTCGTGCTTTACAGGGGACCATCTCTCATATCCGCAACTAGGTATGACTTACTCTTCCTCCCTCAGAAATTACGATGATTGCTTTGACTTTTCCAGAAGAGTGATTCTGGTGGGCGTGTTTTCACTTATACAGAAGGGCGTCCACAAGACTAAATGTTCATGAAGTCTAATAGTGAAAGAAAAGGTTCTTTAGCGCTACAGGATGCTAATGCAGAAAAGATCACACCACCGCCGCACCTCATTTTACCAATGAGGAAACTGAGGCCCAAGGGTCCAACAGATTTATTCAAAGCTCTGTGTTGGTGAATGAGCTGAAACTGTGTTCCGAGGTCCCGGGTCCTGAAGGAAGTGTCTATAACGCGTGTCCCTGTGAGGCCCACCCCAGCCTCCTTCTGCTTAGGGTCACAGACAGCACTCCGGCACTGCCCTGGGGGCCGTTTTACATGACACCTTGGGAGAAAGCACAAAAATGCCACATCATGGCAGTAAATAGCCAGTGAAAAGGACACGGGTTTATAGCATGAGAGCTGAACCCAGAAGGCGGAGCCTCACCGTGCCCACCCCGGCCAGGGGCGTGGGCATCAGGCAACTCCCATTTTCTGCTGCTCTGTGCTTGCTTGTAAATGAGGGTTACAGATTTTAACAAGTAGGTGAGTTTGCAAACACGAAATCTGTGAATAATGAGGACCAACTTATTTTGAGGTGATGCGTAAACACCAGGCCTTTAGGAAGGCACAGGGAGGTGGATGAGGGCTGCCATCTATGGAGACTTTACTGGGTACCCAGCACCATGCTGAACACTCTATGTTTGCTGGGCTGACCATAGGCCCTGTGAACTGAAATGCTGAGAGAGAAGAAGAGCGCCTCATCTTGCCTTGATGTAGCCCATCCTGGAAATTAAGACGCAAGAGCAATGAGCATGAAGAATCTGGGTGGAGACAGAAAGGGCAAGTCATTTAGTCTGACCAGCTGGGAACCAGAATTCCAAAGTCCCAGAATGCTGCTGCCCCTGGGACAAACGCCCTGAAGATGCAAGGAGCCAGGAACACAGGAGGTCCCTCTGCCCAGTCCCAGTTTAGTCTGTCCGGGACCACCCACCCCACTGATTCCCCTGCTCTCTGCTGTTTCTGGCCTTCGTGTTTGGGTAGGGAGGAGAGACTCTCTGAAGGACCGTGAGGCACACACGGAGTTTCTAGAATTGTGGCTGGGCCCCAGACGACCTTCACCTGGAGGCACCCAGATAAGGCTCTGGCTCGGGCCATTTGGAGGTCTTTGTTTCTTAATGGCTGTCCTTCAGCTCAGCCTTGGATGTGCCTGCCTGGCTGGCGTTACTGAACTAACTCTTGAATCTTCCATTTTCTTCATTTTGTGGGGTTTGAATAGAAAACTTGTTTTATAGGAGTAGATAGGAGGGTTTTTTTTAGTTGCCTTGAAGAATAGTCCCCTATTACAGTGGCTTTCCTTGAATGTCACTAGTGCCCTGGGAAGAATATGGGACCTTTCACCTCCTCCAGGGCCAGCCTGGGGGGCGTGGATTTCAGGGTGTCTGGAAACGTCTGGCCTTGGTCTCCAGCTGGTAACACAGCATACACTTTATAAAAACAGTAATCTTATACCTTAGGAAACAAAGACATGATAAAATGGTCTGTTTAAGGGAGTAATGGAGGAGAAAAAGAAATGGGAACATTCTCACAATTTGGTGGAAAGGAGTCTGATCAGAAACAATCCCAGCTTTCTCCACTGGGTGGTGCTTCCGGTCCCGGGGCAGCTCCGCCGTCCAGGCCGGGCCTGGGCACTGCCCTTCGAAAATTCTGAAGAGCTGGGGGAATTTACTTAGGTAGAATTCTCTTGCTTTTCATACTAATTGATTATGGTTTTTTTTTTTAAGTCTGATACTATATTTTAAGTTTTTATTTTTTTATTTAATCTTTATTGTATTTTTTCTATGACCATTTAGTCCCCTTGCACCCCCTCCCCCCAGCAATCACCACTCTGTTGTCCATGTCCATGAGTCCTTTTTCCTTTTGGCTCAGTCCCTCCACCCCCTAACCTCCCTCCCCAGCTGTCACCTGCTCTCCATCTACGAGTCTGTCCCCATTTTCCTTGTTAGTTCAGTTTGTTCATTAGATTCCACCTATGAGTGAAATCACATGGCACTTGTTCTTTAGAGGATTCTCTTTCTGCGCTCTACATGCCTTTTTCCATCACTCCCATGAGGACTGAACACTTGAGCACAAAGTTTTTTCACAGCCATAGTCTTGTACGTAGCGTTGTGCTTGGCAGGGAGTGAGCGCTTCACCGTTACGTGCCCGCCGATGCGATGGCTGAGGGAGTTAGGGCGACAGCACCTTCCACTTGGCACACTTGATTAGAGATTCTTCATCTACACCAGGGCTGGCATGCATCTTCTGTGAAGGGCCAGAGTAAGTATGATCGGCTTCTGCACCATGCAGACTCTGTTGCAACAATTGGCCGCTGATGTAGTTGTGAAACCAGCCAGACAGTGTGGCAGGGGGTGGCTGTGTTCCAGCAGAATTTCATTCACACAGGCGGTCAGGGAGCTGGATTTGGCCATGGCTGTAGTTCGCCCTGACTGTACAAAAGTGCACAGAGGCACGGCACACGCCTCAAAGATCCCTGTGGTGAAGAAAAAAGACTTAGAATGTGTGTGGCAGAAACCATGCTAGGTGTTCACCAAATCCCATGCCATTTCCCACCTAGCATAGGAAGACCACATCTCCCAGCTTCCTTGGCAGGCTGGTGGCGTCTTGTGACTAGTTCTGGTCAATGAACTGTGTCTGGGAGTGAAGTGCACCCTATTCAGACCCAGCCTGTAAAGTGAGCAGCCCACTGTTCCATGCTCTCCTTCCTCCCCTGCCAACTAGGTGAAAGACTCCAGTGCAGGGCTCCAGGGCCCTGGGAGTTGGTGGGGATACTTGATAGGGGTGCCCAGGTCTCTGCAGAGCCCCCCCCCCCCACCTTGACTCATATGTACTGAGAAGGAGTGTGAAGTGCACCTGTGCGTGTTGTTCAGGCACTGAAATTTCGGGGTTGTTTGCCTGCCCTCTCTAGTAATACCGAGCTTCAGCTCAGATGTGGGTAAAAGAAAGAAACAGAAAAATAAGAAGAGCTCAGAGCCATTGTTCCCTCCTGCCTGGCAAGCCTGTGGTTTTTGACTGAGGAGAAGGAGATGAGGAGACTTGGGAGCTCACACTCTTGGAAAGTGGGTGTGTAGGAAGTGGTAATGCCGTTTGGGTCTGAGAAACGGGGACCTTGAAGAGAGAGACAGCCAGTCAGGGGGAGGAATGGGGTGGGTGGGGGTAGCAGTTATGAGACCAGAGATAAGCAGCTTTGTAAAAAGTCATACCTGGGCCCTGGCTGGGTCACTCATTTGGATAGAGAGTTGTCCCAATACCCCAAGGTTGTGGGTTCGATCTCCAGACAGGGGACATACAAGAAGCAACCAATGAATGCATAAAATAAATGGAACAAAAAAATCAATGTTCCTTTCTCTCTCTCTAAAATCAGTACGTAAAAAATACAAACAAAAATAAAATAGCGTACCTGAGCCACACTGACCCTTGTACCCAAACGTGGCCTGGCATCTTCGGCACGGTGGCTCAGCTCTGTGCTGGCTGAAAATCGGTCCCTTTGTGCTGGCCAAGGACCTCCCTGTCCTAACGCCATTTCTCTCTTTCCACGGGTGTACAGAGTAAAATTTGTAGCCTTATAATAAATCAACACTGAAACTTCAGTGGCTTGGTGAAGAATCTCTCAGCCACATCGATCTGAATCCGATGTGAGATTGTGGGTGGCAGGCTGGGCTCTGCACCGTCCCCGAGGGGCGCCCCTCGCTGGGCCCCCATCGTCTTCTCCTTTCAGCTGAGAAATGGGAAAGGAGAGAGCGGGGGAGGTTGTACGGGAGGTTCTGAAGGCCAGGCCTGGAGTGGTGTCCATCACCTCAGCCCGAGTTCCATGGTGCAGGACTCAGCTATGAGGCCCCACTGATTTTACGGTGGCGGGGAAATGGGGCACAACCTGTGAGCCCAGAGGCAGCTAAAGCAGGATTTGGGGACCCACAGCAGCCTCTGTCTCAATGGGAAAGCATTTTGAGCTTCTAACAACCAACTTTACGAATAAATGTTTGGAATCAAACTTCTCTTGAATTGAGGCTTGGTAGTGCTTTTTATAACAATAAGCCTTTTGTTACAAAATGTGGTTATCTAGAAAGGCCACAGACATAATCCAGCACCAAGGAGAGACAGTGAGGCTACCGGAAGCTCTCAGGGGGAGGAAAGCATTTATTGCTTTCCCTGAGAGGAGGGCGTGGAAGGGGGTATCCCCCCGGCCCGCCCCTCGGGTCGCTCTCCTTTTTCTGCTTCTGCCTGCCCCTGCAGCCCTGCCTCCCAAGGCTGGGGCCCCACAGTCATTCCTGCTCCATCTGGGGAGGTCTGGGTGGGTCTTGCAGAGACTGTGCCATTCCTCCCAGCGGGTTCTGCGGGCACACGAGACAAATCTTCCCCTTGAGCATCGGGACTGTTTCTCATGACACAATTTTGACGTGCTAGGAGAGGTGAGGGAGCAAGATGGTGACAGGGATGGACAGTCCCATCCTGGTATATATCATATGACCATATTCTATGTCCTCTGAACACAGTAAAACTCACCCCAAACAGATGATTTTTCTGATAAGCAACTTGCATTGGCCAAATATACTCATTCCTTTTTGAGGGACTATCGGGTGCTGTTGGTGAGTTACACCTTGAATATGTTCAGCTACCCTGGGACCTGGCGGGAGGGGGGCGGGTCAGGTGTTTCCCAATGCATCTCAGGGGAAGAAATGTAGGTGAAAGGTCATATAGCGAAGAACTGATCTGGCCCTGTCCTTTGACATAGCCACCTTTGTTAATCAGTTAGGAATCCACATTCATGAACATGGGAAGGGGGGATGCAGCCTGCGTCTCCTTCCTAACGTCAGGCCACCTCTGTCTGACATCTCAGCCCATCCCTCACTCATCCCCAGCTGAAATCTGTCCCTTTCTTTGATCACTTAGCATTTGTGTGTAGATCTGATGTAGTTCCCACCAAATGCATAGCTGTCATTCTGAAATCCTCAAGGTCAGGGCCATGGTCCTATTTGTATTCTCAGATGGCGGTCCTGGATGTAGCATGGAGCAGTGGTGAGCAACTGTGACTGGATGGTGGCTGAGTCTGGCTGTCAGTGCCCAGCTGAGTGTGGGACGTTTAGGCCACCCCAGCTGAGGCTAAGCTGCTACACCACCTGGGCCTAAGGTTATAGGGGATTTTGCCCCTAAAAGAGTTGAATGGACCAGAATGGAAGGTACTATATATCAATTTGGGCTTGATTAGGAAGTCAGAGTTGCTTAGAGTGATGCAGAAAAATGGATTTGTTGTAGGGAGTGTAGAGATTCTCCACACAGCTGTTGGAGATTGAGGAAGGAGCTGGAAGCTGTGTCTCTGCATAACTGGTGGCTGGTCAGTGGGCATGGCAGTCGGGGAGAAAGCTGGATCTGAGGCAGGCAGATTAGAGACAAACTGGAGCCTGAAAAGAAAAACCAGAACCCACGAAGGCAAAACGGACCCATGGGGACCAAGTGGAGCAGCATGCATCCCTCACCACCTCCGTGTTCACAGTGTAGGTGACCTGTAGAAGCAGCTGGCAGCCTTTGCCATAGCCCTGCACATGTGTCTGCCTCAGGACATGGAGAAGCTGCCCCTGGACAGGGAGAAGCTGCCCCTGGACATGGAGAAGCTGCCCCTGGACAGGGAGAAGCTGCCCCTGGACATGGAGAATTTGCCCCTGGACAGGGAGAATCTGCCTTAGGACATGGAGAAGCTGCCCCTGGACAGTGAGAAGCTGCCCCTGGACATGGAGAAGCTGCCTCAGGACATGCAGAAGCTGAAGGAGGAGATCCGAGTGGGAGCTGGGGGGACCGAGGGCCTGGTTTCCACCCCGTGCAGTGAGGTTGACCAGTGGATCAGCCATAGTGCGCGCTGAAGCAGAGCTCTGACCTTCGGAGCATAGTAGCCATTGTTTCACCTTCAATTCCCAAACCTCTTTCAAATTTCTCTTGTGAGAGCAGGAGGATGTTAGCTGAACCTAGTGTGGTAATCATTGCACAAGACATGTAAATCAAACCATCACGCTGCACACTTTGAACTTATATGAGTTTATTACATACGAGTCAGTTATTTCTCAGTAAGACTAGGGAAGAATAAATAGAAATTAAAATGTGAAAAAAATTCCCTTAATGTAAAAAAGTTTGTTTTCTCTTCCTGCAAACCCTAACCCGGAACCACACAGGGGAGCCCTGGGGAGTGTCCTCACAGCCTAACCAAGCCGGCACAGTGCCCGGCCACAGCGCCCACCCCTCAACTTATGAACCGCCATCACAGCTGCACATGTCCGTGCCGAAGAAATTTACTGCTGAAGTCTTTGGAAAGAACAGTTTCAGTGAAACCCACTGAAGTTCTGACTGACAGGAAAAGATAAAGTAACTGGGCCTTTCATGCCAACACTTCGTAGCCAGTGAATTCTGTTATTTTTGTTGGAGTAAAGATGAGAAAGAGGAGGGTAAATATTGGAGTAGAAATAAAGATGTCCTTTGAATCTTGAATTGGGTTAGAAAAGCTTACTTAGAAAGCGTGCTTTCCCTTGTGAGCCTGGTGGGAGACGGTTTTCCCCGAGGAGAAGTCTGGACGGCGTTGGCCCCGCCGGGTCGTATTCGCAGCGGGCAGCGGGGGTGGGCGGGCCGGTGACATGGTGGCCAACGGTGAGTGCTTCCCTAAAGCAGCTGGGATTCGATCAGAAGAAGCTGGAAAACCATGTTTTTTACTGTGAAAATCTTAATAAATGGTCACTTTTGTAAACATTCTAGATTATTCTATGGTTATTTTGAATATAGGGCTCCACCTGTGCCCGTAAGGTCAAATTTGGTGAGAATGATGTTTGAATTGTCTATATCTTCACTGCATTTTTTGTTTATCAGTTATTGAGAGGTACATTAATATTCCCTGTAAAATGAGATTTGTCTATTTTGCCATATCCAAGACATTTTGCTCTCTATATTTTGAGCTTATACATAGAACTTTTAAGTAGTTTTTCTGAAGCTTTTGGTCATTTAAAATATCCCTCTCTCTTTTAAAGTAGTATAAATGGTAGGTACAAAACAGACAGGGGGAGGTTAAGAATAGTATGGGAAATGTGGAAGCCAAAGAACTTGTATGTACGACCCATGGACACGAACTGAGGTGGGGGAATGTGGGTGGGAGGGGGTGTGCAGGGCAGAGGGGAATAAAGGGAGAAAAATGGGACAACTGTAATAGCATAATAAAATGTATTAAAAAAGAAAAAATATCCCTCTCTCTTATGTTTTTAACCTTAAAGTCCACCTTTTTCAGCTTTATTGAGGTATTACTGATAAACATTCAAGCCCACTTCTATCCTAACAGTCTCCAGCCGCCTCTGCGTCAGTGTTTGCGCGGCCTATCTTTTTCCTTGCTGCTGCTTTCTGGAGCTGTCTTTTCTCCTTACGCGTGGTTATTTTTATTGATGTGCTGGACACCCATGAGAACAATCATTTGAGGGTAAGAAAGATGTTATCTCCCAAACTCCAAAAAAGAATTTCCTTTTCTTATGCCAGGTGGCTGGGGATATTCAATTCTGAGACTCTGATGATCTGAAGCTGAGCTTCAACCCCCAGAGGGTTTTCCTTGGGGACCTCACCCCAGAGCTGGAGGGCTTCCCAGGGCCTTTTGTTCTTGTTCGCCCTTAAACTTCAATCCCTCTCCCCAGCCCTGTGATTTTAAATCAGGAGCTGTCCAACCTGCCAACTGCCCCTTCCAGAATTGGCAGCGGCCCCAGGGCAGAGGCCTCCAGAATGCAGGGTTCACCTCCTTGCATGTCACCCTCCCCTACATTCTGGCCCAGCAAGTATTTACTATTTCTTTTGTTTTCTGATATTTTTGAACATATTTTTAAAAATATTTTTCTCACCATTCCTAGCTGTCCTTAATGGAAGAATTGATCTAAAATTTCCAGTTTTCCTTTACCAGAAGGTCATTTACTTTCTCTAGAAAAAAACTACTTTTTCTCTGATAGTTGTCCTTATAATGTTTGGGATGCTTTAAAAGCTGATGGTTATGGAGCACTGAGATTTTACTTCCTAATTTTTGTTCAGGAGGCTATGTTGTGTAATTCTGGATCTCAATGTAGATGTTCAAACAAGCAGGGGTGACTATACAAGTCAGAAATACTGTGGTGCAGAGAACTTTCATTTTTAGTCATGTATTTTGTTTTAATCTCACTTGATTTTACAAAGTTTGTGAGGTCATAGGTACTGCATATGACAGCAGACACTTAAAATCCAGTCAGGCTTTTATCATCTAGAACACGTCAATGCTCACAGGTTTCAATGGCAATGCTTAAACAGCTGACGCAGGAATGAGAGCGCTGGTTCCCTGATGAGAGGAGACTCTCCCCATGTCACGGAGAGTCAGTCGGGAGAGAAAGCTCGGGCCCTGCGGTCCGTGCGGTTGGGGTGGGGGGCTTTCCCAGGGAGGGGCTGGGGAGAGCCGGGCTGCCTGCTGGGCCCTGGGTTCCAGACGGAGAGGCCGGCTGGGCTCCACCAAGTCTGTCACCCAGGCAGCCGCAGGCCCAGGTGTGAAACTGGCAGGGCACCGGCTTCGAGAGCAACTCCTTTCACTGTCCCCCTGGGAAATTCCAAGTGGAACACATGTAGGACATCTATTTCCCGTGTTTCTCCTTCAGAGCAGTGGGGTTGCTGGTTCTGTTTGAGAAGGGAGGAGAGGAAAAGCCAGATAGGAGCTCGGTGTTTGAGAAAGTGGTCACGTTTCTGTTGTATCTGCTGCATTGGCCCCTTTGTGATTTTCCTTTCTTTTCAGTGAAATGACGTGTTAGGCAATTTCCATTCAATGTGCTCCTCCAGCCTCGGGCTCCCCTGAAATACAGACCCATTGTGATCACCTGCGTGCATCCTGGACATCTTAGATGCTGGCTACCTCAGAGTCAGCGTGTCCCAAAACAGTCCTACGTCGTGTCTGGGAGAGGAGGTAGAAGTATCTGTAACATCCCTGATGATTCTCACAGTGCTGCCTCTTAGTGGTCAAGCAGAGAGAGGGGGATGCCCAAGTCACTGGAGCATTTCCTCCTCTGAGCCTCTCCAGTCTCGCTCCCCGTGCCCTGGCCGTGACCGTCAGAGGCTTCCATCCTGCCCTAGCTTCCTTGTGCTATTATTCCCTTTGTGATTTTCTGTCTGTTCGATACATTTTTTATGAACGCCACTAATGTTTATTGGACACTTGCATCAATAGAGGGCACCTTGTATTTGCCAGGCACTGCTGCCCTGGGTTCTGGGATATAAGGACCAATAAGACATTGATGGACCCTGCCCTCGTGGCGTTTCCTGATGTGTGAAGAGACAGAGAGGAAAACAGAAATTTTAGATGGTAGAGCTAAGCACCGATCCTTTACATTCAGAGGGTGAGAAGAGGCCACGTGGTCCTTTGGGGAGGAGGGAGGGTGGAGAGAGGGGCAGTGGGAGAGAGCCCTTCTGTCCGATATGAACACTGTCCGGCTTCTCCATTTATCCTCCTCTCTGGCTGAGAACAGGGCAGAGGGTCAAATGTGCTCGTGGGTGGAGTAAGAAGGGCTGTGGGAAGAAATGTGCTCGTGGGCTGTGGTTTAGGGGCTATTTATGTGTCCTGTTTTGCAAACAAGAACTATTGGGTTGGCCAAAAAGTCCATATTATTTTTTCCATAAAATAAAAGACACATTTTTCATTTTCATGAATGACTTTATTGATCTGGATAATTTGAGTATGTTGGCTATCTCTCACCTGGTATAACATTAATGAGAGCAATTCATGCTAACTCAATTTGATCACTATCAACTTCAGCTGGTCTACCTGACGGCCATGGAGCATCATCTAGCGAGCAATCTCTAGCATGAAACTTCACAAACCTCTTTTGATACGTTCAATCAGTCACAGCACCTTCTCCATACACTGCACAAATCTTTTTTTGTGTTGTGTTTTTACCTTTCTTGAAATAATAAAGCAAAATACGCCGAAAAGGTTGCATATTTTATTCCATCTTCACTATTACAATGGCTGCACGAGAGTTCACCAATTCTGATAAGCTCTGTTTTAAATGCACTTTGATATGACAGCTGTCACAATACACTCTAACCAAACTGTTTCCAATGCAGTTAAAGACAACTGAGCGCTATGGAAAACCGAATGACCTTCTTGGCCAACCCGGTATTTATTAGGCGTCTGCTATGATAATAAGGCTACTTTGACTTACACTTGAGTGATTCTTTATAGTTTAGGTTCCTCTGAACATCACTGGCTCCTTTGACAAACGAGGACGCCGAGGCACGTAACTTGTTGGGGTCCTTAAAAGCCCCAACTGCACTACTCAGAACCTAGGGTCCTGCCTCGCCACCTGGAGCACTGCCCCTGACCCGTCCTTCTGTGACCTTGCTTGAGACTCTACCCACCTGAGGATCCCACAGGCTGGCAGGAGACTTTAAATCCGATCCAGTGACGGGCGTGGTGCAAAGGCACGGTGATTTCATCACAGCCCGCGGTCATGCTTGAGCCAGGGGAATCTAGATCTCCCTGTTCGCTGGCTTCCTGTTGGACTATTCACGAGAATAAGCAATACAAGATAACAGCAACTTCTCAGGGGGTACCACATATACCTGTGGAGAGCCCAGCTGCCAAATGGATGCTTTGCTGACTCACAGCTGCCAGGAGTAGCCAGCTCTCCACGATGTAATCGCTGTGAGGTTCTGCAAGACAGGAGAGTGAAGAAGGGGCCGGGCTCCTGGCTCTCTGGGCAGAATTCTCTTGTCTGCTCCACTTGCAGCCAAGGCTGGGACGCTGAGTCCCAGGGACTAACACACGGGTGTGTTGTGGATGCTGGCCAACCTCATCATGTTCATTTGCTAAGGCCTGGAAATGTTTCAGGTCTTGTGCTCGCCTTCCAGTGACTCAATGAGATAAATGTATGTAGAACCCCTGGCACATAGTAAGTGGGCAATAAACGGCAACTGCTATAATAACAGTAATTGCAATAATAATGATCTTAATTACTGAAATAATAGGGCAATAGCATTAGAGCAGTAATTATTTAATAAGGATGGTAATATGCATACTAACAGTATAGCAATCAGTGGCATGGGGATGGGGGCTGCTGTGGCGGGGCTTATCCCAGCGGGAGTTTTATCAGTGACGTGATAATAAAAAGCAGACTCTATGAGAACTCTCCGTACTCTCCACTCAGTTTTGCTGTAAACCTAAAACTGCTCTAAAAAATAAGATCAGTTAAAAACACTTTTTTAAGAGAAAAAAGAGAGTAGACTAGCAATTAGCTGGTGTTACTATTGGTTTTCAATTCTCTAAAGACAGGGCACTCCCTTGTTGCTTCCACCCACTCCCACCACCCCGCCCTTGGTACGCACCCACTGACAGGAACAATGGCTATTTTTAAATTGGTCCACTGGCTGTGCAGGTATTCAGATAAGTAGCCCGTTAATGATGCTCAATTGGTCTAGGGTTTCTCTGTTCATGACTGGGTGTTGAGTGCTGGTGAGGCTGGCCTCCGGGTACTGCTGGGACCGAAAGTCACACGTGTCGGGCTCTGTGGTTCTCTCTGCTGAGCAGTGCAGCCATATCAGCCCCACTCAGCGTGGCTGCAGCTGGGTGGCGTGGCTGTGAGAAGACCCTCCAGAGGGCACCCACCATACCCCGGCACCTGTGATCTTCCTAATCCATGAACAAGGGCAGGTCTTGTCCCCAAGTCCTGAATGCGTTGGCTTCCTTTCCTTTGCTTAATAACATGTTCTCTTCCTTTGTGTAGGAAAATGCCCAGCTGATCAGAGAAGTAGAAGTAGACAGGGTCTCCACACTCTCCAGGGAGCAGGCACAGGCCATCAAGCAGCTCTGGCTGGACCCAGGAATCCAGGAGTGTTACGACAGGAGGAGGGAATACCAGCTATCAGACTCGGCCAAATAGTGAGTACAGAGCCCAAGGGGCTTTCAGGCCAGCATGTTCTCTACACCTCAAAGAAGCTTCTCATGGGGAAAGGGAGCTGTGTCTACCTCAGGGGCAATGCTACCACCCCCCCGCCCCCCGCTTGTCTGTATCCACCTCTTGCTTTATGGTGAGTCTCTTCCCACCTATTAAAACCTTCAGTCCCTCCATGGATCCCAGATTTCTCTCCTTGCCCTTAACCGCCTTTCCTCACTGTGTCCTGAGCTTCTGTCCTTTTCAATGAGGCTAAATGGTGAAACTGATCTCATTTGGGTTGCTGAAATGATCTGATTTGAATAAGGACTGCCTCTGCTTCTGGCTTCTACTTCCCTCCTCTCCATATCCTTTTGCCTTCTGGTTTCCTGATCAGTAGACTCCAGGTCCAATTATCCTAAAATCTAAAATCAGTTTAGACCTCACTGCTATAGGCTGTCAGTGGCTGATCTTGTGCTGCCCTCTAGTGGGCAGAATAGGCTCTGCGGGCCCAGCAGAGGTAGGAAGCTCAGTACTGGAGTCCTTTGTTTATTGACTTGCAAAGGCCTACATTTTTTTTTTTTCCTTTGGATCCATAAAGCTCTAATTTTAAATGTTATCCTTAGGGTAAAAAAATAAATAGATGGTTCTGTATGCAAACTATTCCAGTGAGATCACAGAATCTCATTTTCTTAAGAATTTCCTATGGCGCTGCCTTGGTCAGCCAGACCACTGGGCAAATAGTTTAACAAGGTCCTTCCTAAAGAAATGATTCCTGTTTCTGCAGCTCAGCTCTTCCTGCCTTGACCCACATCACCTTCCACCTTCCGAGGGCCCTGAAATCCTTTCCCAAGACATCCCCTTTCCTTCAGGGGTTGTCACTGCCCTCTGAACTGGCATGGTGGGCGATTCACTCCCATCCTCTGGACAAGGCAGGGAGCAGGAAGGGAAACTGGAATCTGACCTTTGGCACCGGTCCCAGGCTGAGAGTTTACTACATTAATCCAGGTTGGCACACTGATTGAGCTTAGGAACTTTTAGGTGCAAAGCAGGAAAAGGGAATAAAAGGAGTCCCATTAAGGAGCTGGACAGGCACAGAAAAGAGCTGGAAGGGAGGTAGTGTCCCAAGAGGACAGCAGACTGCCTGTGACAGCTGGGGAGCCAGGGACAGCCCCCCATTGCCCAAGGCATCCCTGGCTCCTTCTGGAGAGCCTAGTGTCATTGCCTCTGTGGAGGGGAGGGGCCAGGGCTCTTGCAGATCCCTTTGGATGAGACCCACGGGAGCTGCTATAAAATTCAGTGGAGCCCTGAAAGCTGTGCCAAGTTGGAGAGGAACGCTGGAAGTGACTAGGTTGGTGGACGGAGCTGCAGCAGCGAAAATAAACCCCCCATTTTGGAACTGGTGAGACCTGAGACACTTGTGTGTTTCCTTGGTCCAGGCCAGCGGTTGTCATCCGCTCTGCTAGTCACATCTGCTTATTTGGATAGGCATTCATTGCACAAAAAACATGATGCATACCTGCTGTGGGCCAGGCACCCAGGTGAGGGTGGCAGGTACAACCAGTGCTGTCTAATGGTGAGGAGCATACAATCTGGTGGAACAAGTCAGGTACAAAGATCACGCCTGCGGAAGTCAGTGCCGATCAGCCGCAGGGTCACAGAGTAGGTCTCGGAGGGCTGGTGGGCTTGTAATCTCTAGCTCTGTCATTGGCTAGGGCCTGAGGTATTTTACTCAAAAATGCTTTTTTTAAAGGCTTATTTTTCCTTTTTAAGTACCCTGTTGTTTTACCACAGAGAAGTGATATGTTTTAAGCTCCTGGCTTTCTTAAATATATGGCAAAAAATAATCCAAGACAAGTTTTGGTTTATTTTAGATGTTTAATTTCTCTGTGTAACAGGAAAACTTTTTCTTGTTATTATTTGGAAAGAACTTCCTGTCGGCCTCTTTCATGCCTTCATATTTTCTTAGAAACTCGAATTCATCGAGCAAAGCGTTTGGGAACAGCATCTGTATTCTATAATCTTGGATGAGGGCAAGTGTGGGAGGGGGAAGGACCTTGGAAGGCGGAGGGCAGATTCCAGCATCCCCTTCCTTCCCGCCCCGCTGTCTCTCTCACACCCAGATAACGATCAAGCTTAGATCCAGGAGGAAATGATGGCGTGGTCTGCACATTTCCCAGAAGGCTCAGGAAAGCTTCTGATCTATACTCTCTCCAAAACAGTTGTAGGAGAGCTGGCTCTCAGAGTCATGGATGGAACCCATGAATCTGAGTGGGGGTTGCTCCAAGTCGGGGTGACTTCCCTGGAGTGGGAAGCTCCTCCTTTCTCTAAAACGAATCTCAGCGCGTTGTTCTCTAATGTCACAGTTACCTGAGTGACATTGACCGGATCGCCGTGCCATCGTTTGTGCCCACGCAGCAGGACGTGCTTCGTGTCCGAGTGCCCACAACCGGCATCATCGAGTATCCCTTTGACCTGGAAAACATCATCTTCCGGTAAGAACGTCTCCCTGACATGGTCCATTAAGAATGTGTCTGTGAAGGCTTAGAAGTCCCCAAAAGTCTTCTCACATACGTTATTCCTAAAAGGGGTTATATCTTTCAGGGCAATGTGTCCTCCCCATCACAGGGTATTTAGAATTACGGTAGGTCTCAAGTCCTAGTAAAGAGAGGAACCCACCTTTCTATTCCCCCTTGGGGGGGAGTGTCTTGGTACTAACATCTGGGACAATTCTTATGTAACCCTCCCCCGCCACACACAGATGGATACTTCCATAACCCACACACCGAATACACTGAGGTCTCTTTCATAAACTTGAAAATATTTCTCTTCCCTTCTCCAAGATTTATCCTCAAAAAAGAAAACTAAGAATCAATACAGAAATGTGTATTAAAAATTATGTTACATACAAACTGTTTTCCAGCTGTGTAAGAATTTTCACATGTAAATATAGTAACTTTTAGGATGAGTTAAGTAGGTCTTCATTGCATTAATTATGGCAGAAGATGAATAATAATATGGCACATATGTACAGCGCTGCAAATTTTAAAGTGCTTTGTGTCCATTAGTCCCCGGGTTCCCCGACAGTTACTGCACACGAGTGGAGGCAACGCGAGTCCAGCCCTGCCACGCCCAGTCCTGTCCGCAAACCCCTGACACCTCAGGGCTCCTGCAGCCGTGGGGAGCCCTGGGGTCAAGGCCCTGGAAGTTCCGCGTCTCTGTGAGCACCTCCTCTGGGCCGTGTGCGCGTGAGCTTATCTCAGCGTTTTCGGCATCAGTGCCGTTTCAACTTCCAAAGCCGGAATCTGGTCCACAGATGTGTTCTCTTTGGCTCACTTGGTGTTTTAAAAAACTTTTGAGCCAACATTTACAATTTGGGCTGTTTCACTTAAAACATGTGGTATCTTGTTTCTCTTGAAAAGCTGGCGGAGCTGGTCACAGTGAGCCTGCATTTTCGTCCCCCAGCGGCTGGCCTCAGCCGTGTGGCAGTCCGCCCCCCAGACGGGCCCTCGCACTCTCCCCATGCACGCTGCCCCCTCTGCGGAGGCCCACGGGACTCACTCTCATCAGCTGCCGGACCCTGTAGCCTTCAAGCGTGGAATCGACCCTTTGGCTACGAGTCCCTGCAATCTTCCCTACAGACACTTTGAATTTCCACTGTCAGAGGGCACTTACACACCACACATCTTTAGAGGGAAGAAGGGGCAGCGTCCACCTAATGTACAAAGGAGTGGTAGATACATCGGAGGAGCCATGACAACAGGAAGGGGCCAAGGCCTGGGGAAAGCTGAGCGGACCTGGCAGACGGCCTGCCTTTCTGCCCCTCTGTGGCTGGAGCCCCGCCACTCCAGTGGGCAGAGCAAGGCCCAAGTGGGCGCTTGTGCTTTCTGCCCTGACAATGGCAACTTCCTACCCAGTGTCCCCAAGCAGGCTCCACCTGAATGACCTCTGCATTGTTTTCAGTAACTTCACTTACATTGTCCTCCTTGCTAGGAATCTCCCAGTGGTTCCTCACCGCCTAAAGCAGCAGTGCTCAGACATTTCCACCTCAGGACCCCTCTCCACTCTTAAAGAATCCCGAGGAACCTAAGAAGCACTGACTCCCATGGTATCAGGATTCGTGCCCTTTTTCTCCAAAGAGTCAGGTGTTCTACCCTTTGAGAGATCTGTGTTTCTGCTGAACAGGATGGTGGATGTTGGTGGCCAGCGATCTGAGAGACGGAAGTGGATTCATTGCTTTGAGAGCGTCACCTCCATCATTTTTTTGGTTGCTCTGAGCGAGTATGACCAGGTCCTGGCTGAGTCTGACAATGAGGTACGCCTGGTGGGGAGTCTGGTTAGCTGTGGAACACAGAGGTCTCTTTTTGTAGTTTGCAAAAAGCCAGCCGGTCCGCCATTAGAGTCCATTCCTGAGGGTAAGCTGTCTTGCTACTCAAAGCGGAGGCCGTGGGTGAGAAGCACAGACATCCCCTGGACGCTCGTTAGAAATGCAGACCCTCTAAGTCAACCCAGACTGAATAAATCAGAATCCCAGATCCCAGGCAATTCACGCACACACGCAAGTTGGAGGATCACTGACCCAGAAACCTGGTTCTCACCATTGGGTGCACGCTGGAATTCTGTGGGTACCTGATGGAAAAACCGGGTGCCTGGATGCAGCCGGAGATTCTGATGTAACTGGTGGCGTGTGCGGCCCGAGCGTGGGATACACTCTAATGTGCTGCCAGGCTGCCTCTCCAAAGCACTGGTTCTTGGCCTGGGCTGCATGTTGAGATCCCTGGTGGAGTTCTGCAAAAAGAAATATCTTTTGGACCCGCGGTGGAGATTCACATTGCTGGGTTTGGGGTGGGGGGCATCTTTTCCAAGTCCCCTAGGGCTGCAAATGTACTGCCAAAGTAGAACAATGCTATTTCTAATAAACTTGACCTGAGAACAGGCTTCCCACCCTCCCCGACCCTCCCGCGTTAGGCCCCCGGCTGAGCTGGCATGGGGAGTGGCGCCAGATGCTTGCAGCTGTTCAGGGGCCTCCCGGATGGCGCCTGCCCTTCACTTCCCCTGCAGGGACTAGCTCAGGGCAGCTGGGATTGATCCACCCCGCCAGGCTTTAGGGCCCTCTGCAGAGTCCACCGTGCTGGCTTGGGCGGGCTCCATTAGCTGGATCTGCCCGGAAAGTGACATCGACCATCACAGTCACTTCTTTGTGAGGATGGGGGCGTTTTCTGTGGGACAGCATTGTCTCCCATCATCTTTTCCCTTACCCTTCACAAGTCCTCTTGACTTTGAAGAAAAATGTCTCTTGCTTCTAGGGCATAAAAGTAAATCAATAAAGAAGTCTGTCCAGGATTAGGTAATAACTAGGAACAAATCATACCTTGTATTTCTGGAGAGCAGACTTTTCTCTGAGGAGCACAGCTACGTCAGCTAATTAGTGGACGGTTAACCCACTTACTAGTGCCATTGCGTGAAGAAGAATAGGATTTGGCTGCCACCCAGCTCTTTGGGCAGAGACATTTTTTAAAAAGGAAAGTCTTCAAGTTATTAATATGAAAAATTAGCTCCAAATTTGTCTCAGGAAACTCAAATGATTACTCAGATGTGCAAGGGACAAGTCCTGCAGCCTGATATGCTAAAAAATTAAAGTTTCTCCTCTCCTAAAAAAAAAAAAAATCACAAGGTATCTGGAGAAAAATTAAGTGGTGGTTGCCGCTCCAGATTTTCCTTCTGTCTGCAGACAGGTGCTGCATCCCCACATGCTGCTGCATAGAAATGATTTTTTTCATATGTTGTATTTCATCAGAGGTTATTATTGATAAGATCATAATAATTTTTAAAGAAGCTTTAAAAGCCAAGAGGGCTTACTGCTCTGGTGATAAATTCCAGATCTTAATCCCCAAAAATATATTGAGGAGGAGAATGAGCCCATGTGTCTGGGAGTTGCAGGGGAATGGAGATTTATTGTATGTCCCTCTGGGCTTTGATGTTTTTCGGAACTCCTGAAAGGGAAGTTCTTATTTCTCTCCTCTTAGAAGTACTTGAGAGAGAGCAGAATGCTATCTAGAACGATTATTGTCACCAGATAAGATTTGTATGTGCCCTGTCTGTTCTCTATAAATTAGGAACAATTAATGTTTTCTTGCCAATGTCTAATGTTCAGAAATTTTACCGTCCTGCTGCATTCATTTCTACCGTTACATGTGCTTGGGAAAGTATTTAAGTTTTGTGACCAACGGCATGCCCACCCATAGCTAGGGACCCTGTTCCCCTGGGAGGGCGCACCAGTGTCACCGGTGTGTGAGGTGGAGCACAGCGTCCCGGCTAGGTGGCGCTGGCTCCCTTCTCTCCCATGTCCAGCATTTCTAAGGGCAGTGGCCTTGCTGGGAAAGTGAGTCTTCCTCTCATCATCCCATAAAGTGGGTGTCTCAGGTCTGAAACTGTGAACTTCCCTCATTTGGTAATCCCAGTAATGGCACACAAAAGTTTTGTCAAATATGGGTAAGGACCCTCTTTTTCCATGTTGCACAAAAGCCTTCCTTATATCCTTGCATATTAGTTTGGGGCTAGACTGAGGTGCTACAGGAGAGGAGAGCCAGAGGGGGTGACCAGTGAGGGGGAGATGGGGGAAGCAGCTTGCCGAGGGCCCACGTGTTCACCGGCTTCAGCAAGGACAGTGACCCCCAGACCGCAGCTGGGCGAGAGGTCAGACGGCTAGAACCAGGGATTCGGCATGTTGTTTCTAAAGTGCTGCCTTTCTCTCTACTTAACCCAAGTGCCTTTTTTCTCACTAGAACCGCATGGAAGAGAGCAAAGCCTTATTTAAAACCATTATCACCTACCCCTGGTTTCTGAACTCATCTGTGATTTTGTTCTTAAACAAGAAGGATCTTTTGGAAGAGAAAATCATGTACTCTCATCTAATTAGCTATTTTCCAGAATACACAGGTAGGTGTCCATCTTGTCGCCCTTGCTGACCTCAGTCCAGGGTTCACAGGGGCCTCCCCGATCTGCCTCTGACAGACAGTCTCCCCATTCCTCTGAACGCACCACCCACTGTGTCACTGTGTTTTCACCTCCACACATGCCTCTCCCAGTGCCTGAACTTGCTAGCTCCCTTTGTTAACTGCTCTGACCCTCACCTTGACCCTCACCCCACCCCCTCCCCAGCAGATAGGTGCACCTGCTGCCCCCTTGGTAGCCTGGGCTCACCACGCTCTCCCCCAGTCAGCTCCCGAGGGCAGAGACTGTGCCTGACTTGCCTCTGCCTTCCTGGTGTCAAGCAGCGTGCCGGGCACTTCTAACGTGCGGGTTCAAGTGTGGCGGCCCCTGTACCAGACCCAGGGCAGGCACCGAGTTTCTTTATACACGTGACCAACTGCTCCAGGAGTGTTTACAACCTGTGGCTAATTACTTCCAGTACTGGCGGTCTCCAATATTGCTCAGTTTGACACCGACATTTAGAACAGCAGTGTTTTAGCACTCTGCTTCTTGCTTTTATGGACGGCAGTGGCCATGCAGTACAGGAGCCTGCAAGGTTTACAGTCGCACTTGTGTGGCTGGTAGCACCGGTTCCCACGTTCATCCTTCCCTCTCCCAGCCCAGCTCTGTCTGCCTGCGTGAGAGAAAACTAACTCTCTTCAAGAGGGGTCCAGGCCAGAAGGTTAAATGGGTCACTATTTTCAACCAATTGCCTTAAAGTACACTTTTTAGATACCAGTAGGCACTTTAAGGCACCCTTTTACGGGTTCATAATGAGAGATAATAAAAAATAATGCCCCAGGTAAACTATTTTCTAGAAATAAGATAGCTTAAAGAAGGATCCCAAATAAGAACAAGAGGACATCGGAACTAATTCTGGGGAGTACCTGGTGGTGAGCTGGTATCTTTCTTCTTTATTCCTCTCACTGCCCTCACGACCAGGCCCAAAGCAGGACGTTAAAGCTGCCAAAGACTTTATCCTGAAGCTTTATCAAGACCAGAATCCAGACAAAGAGAAAGTCATCTACTCCCACTTCACGTGTGCTACAGACACGGAGAACATCCGCTTTGTGTTCGCTGCTGTGAAAGACACAATTCTACAGCTAAACCTGAAGGAGTTCAACCTAGTTTAAAAGCTGCTGCCCACTCCTCACTGAGACTGGGAGGCAGGGATGGCAGGCCCTGCGTGTTTTATTTCCCAGAGCTTCTGGCAGCAGCTGCCCGGCCCCGCGGGCAGTGCCAAGCCCGTCTGCAGGCCACAGGGACAGAGATGGGTGATGGAGCTTGTAAGATATTGGAGGTTAACAAAGCTTTTAAAAAGTCTTTATTCCAAAATTGTTTTTATATTTCTTTTCTTGACTTCTGGCTGTGAGGTTTTGTGTCATTTTTGAATTTGAGGTTTTATAGAATTTTAAAAAGCCACTGTGATTTACTGTTTCTTTTTAAATTAAAGTGTGTTTAACAGCCATTAGAAAATCACATAACAATGGGGCCTATTAATTTTAGAGATCATGGCTTGAGACCTCTAGGATTAGCTGGGGTGACTTTTTTTTAAAAAGTTGTTTTAAGCTTTCTATTAAATCTTATGATTTTGAGGCATTTTTAATTGTTTTTCTCTTTTTATGCTGAAAAGTATGATGCCTTTAGCACGCCACCAAAGATTTTTAAAAATGGTTCTTTTTTGTGTTAGCTTTCTAAGCCAAACTAATGACTATGTCAGTCCACTTAATTTGGTTTTGCCCCAAGTTTGATCACCACGAAGCCCAAGTCGATGCAAGGCAAACTGGCTCCAGAGAGCATGTGCGGTGTTACACTGTTGAATGACATGTGTGTGTTCCCGGTGTGTGACCGGGTTACACACAATTATGAAATGGCTAAAAGCCACGGCTGTTTAAGAAACACGATGTAACCCTGCCGAAGTTCTGCTGGCCGCCACGATGTGCCCTTTAAAAGCCATGTGCGCTGTGCCTTGCTGAGGAGGCTGCAAATACACCACCCTGCCGTTGGCGCTGTATGATGTGTTTCTTTAAGCTCATGGCTGAGTTATGATTCCGCTCCTAAAAGGAAAAATGCTGTAACTTTAACAGCTAACTACTCAGAAACTTTCTAAATGTCCTTATAGGAAAGGACAAATAATTTTACCCTTCCCTTCTCGGGCCTTGGCTGAGACCTGTTTCTGGAGTAAAGGCTTTAACAGGAGGAAAACAAAAGGTGAAGAACTTGCAGGCCCCCTGTACCCATGGGAGATGCCCAGGAACACTGAGTACCTCTGCGAAGCCGCCCAAGCCATCACAGCATGTTGGGCGGGGAGCGGGAGAGGCCAGTTAAGGGAGGTGACCAGGAAAAGCACAGTGATTAAGGGTAAGGCTGTTTCGAAGATTTAAGTTGGAGCTTTTCCCATTGATAGGAGTTCTGATGCAGTCATCCATCCTCTTCAGGTGGAGAGAGAGAAACAGCTTTACAAATGGTAGATTTCTGTTATAACTTTAAGTTCCCCTTATGAAAGGGTCACTACTTCTGCATTTTCAGAACTTTTCTTGTGTCTGCTATTTCTTAGAAATAATCAGCTCAAAAAAATCCTTATGGCAAAGAGGCATATTTTGGGGTGGTGTATTCTGCTTCGCTCCGGTCTTACCTTTGAAACGTCATGGGCGTTTCGCAGTCCAGAATCAGAGTTGGAGACAGCTGTGTTATTTCCCTGAACCAGTCTCTCAATCCTGAGAACAGGTCAGTTCTGTTAAACACTTGTTTCTCATTTCAAGAGGTGGTATTGCAGTTGGGTTCCCCAAGTTAGGCCTATATGGTGGAGCAATCAGATATGTAAAAAGAGGCATTTCTATGGAAACAAGAGAAAACAAAGTTAATGGCTGGAGCAAATTATAAACTCAGTCTGGGTCCCGAGGGCAGCCAGTGGAAAGATTTCTAGATAAAGCATCTCTTGCAGTTTGAGTGTGCTTGATGTCACTGGGTGTTCAGGTAAGCTGTCCCAGTGGCCCATGCACCCCAGGCAGGAAGTGTCTGAACAGTAGCTACTGTGACCACTTAGCTGAAGTTTGTATCAACATGTTCACATTCTGTTTGCAGGGGTTTGGGAAACTCTTGCAAAAACACCGCAACAACTTCTGTAAATGAAAAACGCTTATAAACGGCAATGGTTAAAGATTTGCTGAGAGTTCGTTATAAGGCAGTTGACAAACAAACTTGGTTATTTCTGTGACATACCTTTTCAGATAACTAGAATTACAAGTGATAACATATCAAGACATAAAAGATATCTAGTAATTTCATGAAATTTGTTCTTATTGATCCCAAGTGAAAAGAGTCGGAGAAAAATGGAAACGTTAGTTTGAAGAGTCATGGCCAGATTATTTGAGGATATTAGAATTCAGGATCCAGTCCAGTTTATAGGTTGAAAATGAAACCTTAGACAATTAATGAGACTACAATCGGCCTCAAGATGCATTATAGTTTCTACTTCAGCATTATTTTTCTCTCATCCCATTTTTTACCAAAGATAATTACAGTAAAACTGTTTTCAAAATATATCCAGTCTCAAAAAACTTGGCCTAATTATTTACATAAGTGCAGCAAGAACAGTGGTTGACCAGATACAGGCATTTTAAAATCTGCTTTGCTGGAGCTTTTCATAAGGAATCTTAGGTTGGACTTATCAAAAGCCCATCACAACTAATCCGAGCCAAGGTCTTGCCCTCACACTTCGCCTGCAACACCTATCCATCCATTTGGACCTCTTCTCAATCAAGGCCCCCATATATCCTGAGAGTCCTGCATGTGCTGAGAAGTGACCTTCTGAACCCAGTGAGGCTGCCAGGGACCCTATAAGCAAGGTACCAGGTGGCTTTTCCAAAGACCTTTATTAAAACTCTGTAAAACTGTCTGGTCACACATGATTCTTGGCACATTCCCACGTGACTTCCCTGTCAAAGTCTTGGCAATAAAACATGTTTCTGATTGTGTCATGTTACAAGAACAGATTCTTATTGAACTAACGCAAATAACTGTGTTGTCGCGAAGACAAGGGTACTCTGAATTTCCACACTCTGCAGGAGTCAGGTAGAGAATGTTTCATCTCGTTCACAAAAGTGTACTTACCAAACTGCTGTAAGTCACACGTAATTTAAGAGAAAAGAAAAGAGTTACCTTAAATCTGGAAAAACAAAACATTAAAAAAGTTATAAAAATAATAACCTTCCTTATTATTTCATTGAGTCCCAGATAATACTTGTTGATACTTGATCTTTTGTTAGCAGTTTTATGAATCCATTTTTCCCTTAGAATTTTCCTGGTTTGTTCTTACCCAGTTCAATGGTCTGATCTGAAAGTTAACCGAAACCTAGACTCTTCGGAGTCCTTCCCATGTGTCTCCCTGAAAAATGAGGCACTTTTGCAAAAGCAAAACAGTAATTTCTATAGATGACAAAAGAAAATGGTCATGGTTAAAGGTCTGTTGAGAGCTCATTATAATGCAATCAACAAGGACATTTGGTTGTTCCTGTGACATACATTTTAAGATAATTAGAGTTATAAGTGATAACGTTATACTAGGACACACCAGGTTTCCAATTCTGAAACACATTAATAACTTGTATCCAGACAAATACAACCTAAAAAATTTTTGGCATTACTTATTTGCCAATCCTTCCCATGTAATATAACAAAAACTTAAGTGGTTTAATATCTCTTTTTACAAGGAGAGAGAAATCTTGACATGTTCTAGGGGTCCTCAAAAAATTCCAAGTTAGTTCAAGGTCAACTAGGCTTAATTTAAAATTTGATTTTCAAAAGTTTTTTCCAAAATATCAAAAGTTTTGGACATTTGATAAAATAGGATCACAGATCATTATGGAACAATATTTAATTACCCATTTAACCACAATGGCAATATAAGACTTTAAAGGCAGATACAGAAATTTAAAGCAAAGAAGTTGCTTAATTACAGAAGTTGTAAGCAAAACTTAGCTCTTAATATTGAGAGGACTTGGTTTTCTTAAGTAATCAAACATCTGATGATAAAGATAACATGAAGCACATACCTATTTTAGTAAAATATAAAATCCTTGCTTTTTAGGCAGATTACTCAAAAGGATAAAGAAAAACTTTTCATAATCTTTTATCAGGGACATACCAATAGTCCAAGATAATCTGGTTAGCAGATGAAAAGAAAATTGAGTTTCAGTTTTACATACAAGTACACTATTGATATTAAGCTTACATTTAAACCCTTGTAATAAACTCATTCCATTGTAGTTGCCTTAATTACCCAAGGTTCCCTCTATGTCTCACTTCCCAACTTTCTATATCCATTATTTTGTCCTTTATTCTCCTCTTCGCAGTTTTGGAACAACTGATTGTACTTTAGGAAAAATTACTTTCCCTTAACAAAAATGCATCTTCCTGCCTCTAACCTTTTCTTAACCAAAAACACATCTTACTTTCGTGTACAGAGATGTTTCCCTTACTTTTTCTACATTTCATTACATATAATGATTAGAATTTCCAACCTCTGAAACCTTAATTTCTATTGAAAACTAAGAAGTAAGCAATCTCAAGTAGATTAACAAATTTGTTAATACATATCACAATTTCATAAAAAGAGTATGCTTTTTTAGCACAGTTTTTCAGTGTAGCACAAGATATGTTCACTGACATACCCAAATGTTTAATTTTTTTGTAATAAGAGTAGGTAAAACTAAATTCAGTAATTCATGTTTTCAGTATTTTATCTTATTTGAAAATGATCTAAATGTTGAATGAATTCCCATCATTTAACTTAGCAAAATTTTAAGGTTTCATGTTACTAAAAAGATTTGGAAGTTACTTTAAAGTAGACATGTTATAAAATTTCATGATTATTTAAAAATTCATTGCACTTACATCTATTTAATTCACTTGTTCTTAAAAATCGTGTTAGATTACTTCTGAAAATTTCATGAAACATTAAAGTTACCATCATCCTGTTATTTTTCTTGCTGACAAATTTTGTCACAGAGAAACGTGAACCTATTTGACTAATAAACCGTTAGAATAAAGCATGTCTGCATTATATCCAATTCTGACAACTCTGAACACATCCCTATTTTAAACTGACTTAAACTAAGTTTTACTTACTATTTCCCCAGATTATGTGAACTTAAAAAACATTTGAATTAGTTTCCATATTTCTAAGAGTCTAGAAATACTTATTTCATATAAGCACACATTAAAAACATTTTTTTATAATCCTCACCTGAGGACTTTTCATTGCTTTTAGAGACAGAGGAAGGGAGGGAGGGTTTTATAGAGCAAGGGGAAGGGAGGGAGAAAGACAGGGAGAGAAACATCAATGTGAGAGAGAAACATCGATGGGTTGCCTCTCATACATGCCTGACTGGGGACCGAACCCTCAACCCAGGCATGTGCCTTGACTGGGAATTGAACCCTTGGTTTTTTGGGGTATGGGACAACACTCCAAACAACTGAGCCATACCGGCCAGGGTATAACCACACCTTTTTAAGCCAACTGAATAGAGCTATTTTACAAATTAATTTTGGCCATACCAGCTGGAGGTAGAAAAATATCATACATCGACAACATACGTATTCATAGACATACATAAACATACACACACAGAGACCTTGTAGCTACTATTCAAAATTTTAGCCATGAATTAGGTATAAAAGTACAAAAGCCACTAGCTTATAAAAAAAACAGTTGGATCCAAATTGTGTTTCTGGCAGATGGACTAAGTTAAATTTACCTGTTCAAAGGGCTAAAACTTCTTTACATGTATTTACGGAGAAGACACAAGTTTTCTTCTGCCCAATTTCTAAATAGCTCCTTTTTTTCCTTCTGATGGATCTTTAAAGTTTGCATTTCACAGAGATGGCTTGAAAGTGCTAACTATGGGGGTGGAAAATTTAAATCTCAAAGGCACACAGAAAGTATCCAAGTTTCCTCCAAGGAGTTTTGGGTGTGTTTGCCTACTATCAGATATCTAGGGTCATTACTCTTTAATTTTTACCTCTTCTTAAGTGCAGGACAATTCGTCAGCAATGTCCCAATCTTTTATAATGTCCATAACATGCTGAGATGAAGAGGGGAGCTTCTGGGATCGGTACGGATAGGCAGACTTTGCACTGCTTGGCGGCTGCACTTCTGGTTTGGTAAACGTGTAAGGCCGATACAGTTGTTTCCAGTGCCCTGAAGAGTGGGGTGAGCCTGGATAATATCACGGGGCTGACTTGCCCGTCCAACTACATCATCTTCAATTTGTTTCTTTACAATATGGAGACGATTTCCATCCCAAGTAAGATGGGAATCAAGGGATTCCGATCCTATGCTCTGAAATTTCAGGGTTTAATGCAGTATGCCTTTGTAAAGTCTGTATAAAGCATTCCAGAAAGGCCTTCACATGCTCTCCGTTTTGAGCATACAAATTCAACCTTGGACCGACTCACTTTAGGGGGAAAGCCTCCACGGTTGCTTCCATCAGTCCCGGAACATTGGCTTCCAGCTGGTCCACTTCCTGGTTCTTTGTAGGAGGGGCTGGGAGAGACTGGGGTCATCTGTGTCCTCTGGGAGGGCGGTTCCCTGGGAGCCGTCTGGCTTGTCCGATAACTACAGTGTAATCGTGGGTGGGATGAGCACCCCTGAGCTCCTGGGAGTGGGGTTGTGCGTGGGCACTGGTCTTTCTCTGTTTTCAATCTGGTAGGACCTTCTGAAAGTGTAGGTAAGAAGGGCTTTGTAATTTCTTTTTGTTTAGAGAGTCCCTAACTCTTTCATGTCCTCTTTTCAATTTGATCGTTCATATGTGCCAGTAAGACAAATGTTTAGGAAGTGAGCTCTCTAAAAAAGTTAACTACTGATGTTATTTCAATTTAAAAAAATCCATTGGCCATTGATGAGTAGGATCTTCAATGGTAAATTAATTCCAATAACAACTCAAACCAAGAAACTTTTTTATGACTTAACCATGGACAAAAGAGGCATCCCTAGAAGTTGCAAAAGATACAGCCCTCACACAATCCAGAAAGTTCACTCCCAGGGACTAAAAGGCCCCTTATGGCCCGGGACCCCATAAGACAAACACTCCCGAGGGCTGGCACTGTGGGACAACGAGAAGGCAGCTATCACTCTGTGTCTCAGATGCTCAGCCTGTTCAGTTGTCTGCCAGAGAGGAGCCCACACTTGAATCTTCTGCCTGGTGGAGACCGGAGAGGATTCTTGAACTGGTCAAAAAGCCAAACTCTTTAGATACAGAATAAGACAAAAGGAAAAATCTCGTCTGGTCTGTGGTTTTCCTCCTTATAACAAATGATACAAAAAGACAGACAAAAGAAAACTCTCTGGGAGGACGGGGACCAATGGAAAACAAGAGTACTAATACAAATCTTTTCCAGAATCTCTAACTAGTCCATACAAATATTTTCCCTGCTAATCTAAATTATGTAAAGGAACATACAGGTGGAACTTTCCCTTCCTCTCCACATTGGGCAGCACAGAAACTTGGGGGAGCTTACTGGTAACAATTCACACCTTTCCTGGCTTCGGTCAGTTTTCCAGGATCCTATCTGCAGGCTCCAGAGCAAGAAGGGTGTCTCGGCAGGTCCCATCACAAGTTGCCAAACAGTATGTGGGGAAAAATTATTTTCCCTCCACCCTTCCAGGTTCTTGACTGAGACCCATTCCTATATAATAAAAGATTACGAGGAGATAAACAGAAGTTTAGTAACATGTATACCTGTGTTATATAGGTATATATACCAATACCTCCTGTGTACCTGAGAGACAACCAGGAAAATTGAGTAACTCCCTGAAAATGGCCCAAGCCATCCCCTTAACAGCTAAAAACACGAGAAAGATGCGGGGAGGGGGGAGTGGGAAAGGCCAGTTAAGGGAGGTTACCAGAAAAAGCACAGTAAACAAGAGTAAGGTTGTTTTGCAGATTTAAGTTGGAGCCTTATCCATTGTTAAGAGTTTCTTGTCATTCTGAGTTTCCTTTTAGGTACAGAGAGGGATTACAAATGAGATTTCTCTTACAAATGTAAATTCCCTTTATGAAAGGGTAACTTCTACTAGGTTTCTAGAGCTTTTCCTGTGTTTGCTGTTTCTTAAAAATCATCAGCTCAAAAAAATCCTTATGCTAGAGAGGCATATTCTGGGGTGGCATATTCTGCTCCCCTTCATCCTCCAAGGCCAATCTGTACTCATGTGCCATGTTAAGTTAGAATTCCCACAGTAGCTGGTTCAGAAAGCAGAAGCAGCATCACCTGGAAAGTGCAGGGTGCTTCAAAGTAACGGCCCAAGGTGCTTTTATCCTGCTCTGTATTTGAAGGTGCGCACACACACACACACACTCACACACAAGCACATCACTTAGGGATTTAAGGTGAGACACGTCTTATCTCCAGCTGGTCTACAGAATGCACTCAGATCAGGTGTGGTGCGGAAGGAACGGTGTGTCAGCATTGCTGTAACTGTACTGAGCCTTCCCCTCAGCCAGTCAGGACGGTCAGGTTTCCCCTCCAAGTGTGAAGCTGAGAAAGGAAAGTGGGTCAGTGTTGGAGAAGACAGGAATTCTGCTTGTAGCTACCATAGCGACATGAAGCTTTATAAAGTAACTTTCACTCAAGAGATGAATGTAAAAGCAACAGTTTTTGTGGAACCTGAGAAACTGATACTAAAAATTTATTTGGAATAGTAAAGGTCCAGGAAAATTTACACCAGAGAACAAAGAGATGAGGAAGTAGCTCTTAAGAAATGTAACAAAAATCAGGACAATCCTGGGAAGGGGGTGGTCACCCTTCATTAAATATCATGGACTGCTTCTGACTATCCAATTACCAGGAAAATGCTCGAGAGAATCAGTAGTCAGGGGAATTAAAAATGTGAGATTTAAAAAAAAATTACTTTCTAGCATCGAGTTATTGTTATTTTTAATTTACCTTTGGCTGACAAAGCATGGGAGAAGATGATGGCTTTCAATCACTTCCATTGCAGGAGGGCGGTCAAGTAAATAAAACGTAGTGAAGCACTTTCTTATGGGATGGAAAGGCTGAACTCTCCATGTCAGAGATGAATTATTATTTCTGTCACTATTAATTCTGCAAGGAGAAAATTCTCTCCTAGCCCTTCTTTTAAAATATACTCATTACTTACTTACTGTGGAAATGAGCCATCTGAAGTTTTCTGAGGCTGAGAGGACAGTCTTGCTGCTTAAGAATTTAGAAGAATTACCATCCAAGTTTTCAGTCAGCAACGATCACGAGGGCTGGAATGCTGTCGGCCGGCTGCTTTGACCGAAAAGTCAGGGTCTTGGGCAATCTGTTAGTTATCCACACTTGTTTAGGCCAGAGGTTAGATGGGCGAGGGAAAGGTCATTGGTAATGTTTCTAGTTCAATTCAGTTAACTAAAAACAGAGGCAGGCTGAAAATCAGAAATCTTTATTTGACTGAATTTATTTGAAAAAGGTATACATAATTAAACTGGGCAATCATCTGACCAAGCAATTTAATTCTACCAATAACAATAAATAATTATTATTTAGAAAAGTTAGTCATCAGCAAGCTCAGCCAAACAATTTTCAGGAAAACAAAAAGATGACTGAGGTAAATTTCAAGAGGAAGAACTTCACTGTAAACATCTGTGCTCATAAATCATCTTATCAGAATACACAAAAGCAAGGCAGAAACTGTGTAACAGGCAACTGGGCCAGGAGCACACATAAAAGGGACCCGGAAGTGAAAGAAATATTGCAGTGATACAGAAATAGATATTTAAAAACTATCATCAACAGCTATATTTTTACCAAAGAGTAAGCATTCTAAAGCAGCACTTTTGGTCAATACAAAAATGAGTAAGAAAGTATTTTTAAAGTGCACATTCCCTGAAAAATTCATGTCCATATGTAATATATATTCATATATAGAGATGATCACTTTAAAACGTCTGTAGCCATCTATCTGACCTTGCAACAACCCCCAGATATAATTTCTAATAGTTTGTGAATGTGGAGATGAAATTATTGACACTGAGAACATTTCAATGTAATCTGCCCTTTCACTTGGATGTTTTTCAGTCCCCAAACCGGGAACTTTGCGGTAGCTAATGGTACGCTGGCGGTATGACGGCATAATGAGAAACACTGGGGTTTTCCCAGGGGTTCTGTTTTAAGTATGTTTCCGATGATTAGACATTTTATCAGGCCGTTCTCACCGGGTTTCTTGTTACAAGGACGCCATGAGAAGGAACACAGCATGAGGGCATCAGAGCAACACTGAAGGAGTGGTGTTCAGTGCCAGGGATTTCCAGGTTGACAGATGTCTATCACAGCAGGGGTTAAACTACAATGCAAATTAATTTGTATTTGTATAAAGTAAAAAACGTTAAAATACACTCGTATTAAGCTCTAAAATTTGAAGTGACATTTCTTATGTAGCACTTTGAGTAACCAAAATATTTTTTCTTGGAAAATGTCATAATGTTCTTTAAAAAGAACTATAATTTTAAAGGAAAACTTTAAAAGATGATATGGAACAATTGATTTTACAAAGGAGGAGAAAAAGTAAAAAACGTTTCAAGTAAAAAAAACACGAAGGAGGTTTGTAATAAAGCCAGACTGCGCTACTTCGGGTGCGTCATGAGAAAGCAGAGTTCCCTGGAAAAGACAAGAATGCCGGGCAAAGTAGACGGCACCAGGAAGAGAAGAAAACCAACCGAACAGGAGCTTACTGACTCCATAAAGAAGTCCCAGGCAGCAGTCTGCAGGAGCTGAGTAGGGCTGCCGAGGACATGACACTGTGGACATCGCGCGTTCACAGTCACCAGGACTCAGAACTCACTCAAGGGCAAGTGACAAACACAGTAGATGTCCAGCATCGTCTCCGTACACGTGCTGACCTGCTTTTAGGACAGCCCTGAAACAAGTACTACTTTACACCAATTGTGGCAGAAAGAAAAGTGGGAACAAAAGCTGTTTTGGCCAATTATCACAAATGTAGATAAGAAGAATCATAAAAATGTTAAGTAATTAAGGCCAACATGATTAGGTTAGCATTAGCAGTAAGGTATGGTTTCAAAGGTTGGGCAGGAGGGTGAATGATCCCCTTGAGAGTATGTAAAGGAGCTATAGGTGTTAACAGGTAGCACTGAAGAAAATTGGATTGGATGAATTTTGTATTGAATATTGCATAAGCAATGCAGGTTATCTACATTTTCTACTTGAATCCTACAGAAAAGAGGAAATCCACTTATTTTCAGCTAAGCTGCACTGGCATGTTTATAGTGCCCCCCAGGGAATGAGTATTTCATTAAATATCATGGACTGCTTCTGACTATCCAATTACCTGTGTGAGGAATGGGAAGGTAGATGAAGCAAATTCGACCTACTTAAAAGGAGGAGTTCTGTCCCCAACCCTAGTAAAATGCTTAGTGGGAGAGATTGAAACACATCAAGTTAAATGACAGCCTGTGGCCTTTTTTGGGTGCTGTTTGTGGATCTCAGTTTTCTATGCTTTTTCTGGTCCCACTGATACCTGGTAGCAGTAAGACCTGATACACACCATGACAGCAAAACATTTTATAAACCAAAACATCTACCTTCTCACTCCAAAGAAAAAGATGGTGCTCACGACCTGAAGTCTCCCTGAGCTGTCTGGGAGACCCTCTGCCCCTTATCTGAGGTCAGGCCCCACCAATCCACAATGCTTCAGCCATCACTGGCTGGCCCACGCCCCCTCCAGCAATGGCTTTCAAGGTCTCCAGGGCTTTTTTGTTTGTTTGTTTTCTTACTACAATTCACAATAGGAAATACCATTTTATATTGTGACTCAGTACACATAGTACATAGAGTATTTAACTGAAACAATATTTCAGGAAACAATGTTTGACCTTGTTCCATGCACTGTTCTTTTTTTCCTGTTCCACTTTTAAAATGTACCAGTCTTGAGCTAGTACGTTGATATCATGGCCCACTAATGGGTGAAGACTTACAGTTTGAAAAACACTGTCCTTGAGGATGGTGGCTGATTTTGAGAAAAGGTAAAAAGTAAAGCCTCTGGGCCCTGGCCAAGTAGCTCAGCTGGTTAGAGTGCCAAGGTCATGGGTTTGATCCCCGGTCAGGGCACATGCAAGAATCAACAAATGAATGCATAAATGGGTGGAATGAGTTGATGTTTCTCTCTGTTTCCCTTCCTCTCCTCCTCTTGCCCTCTCTCTCTCATTAGTCAATAAAATAATTTCTTAAAAAAGACAATGGCTCTGGAACCAAAACAGATTTCTCTGAATTGTGCTGGCCGGGGCATGAACACACCCTGTCCCACATGGCTACTTCCATTTTCAGGGTATTCAGCACACACTTTTCAGCTCCTACGGGCAAACTAACCCAGCGCCTTCTCCCAGTCTTTTTCATACAGGTGCTATGGCTAGGACTGAAGGGTCAACGGATGACTGGATAACTAAGGTGCAGAAGAGTCAGTACTGCGTACACTCTTCATCAGACAGGAATAGAATACTATTTACAGGGTATTTCCATAGGTGCATATTTATTCACTGGGATAATATTACTGCCACTACCATCAGGAAAAAATGTGAGAAATAATTATGATAGAAAAAGTTAAGAAAACGTTCTTATTTAAGGCCTCAGGATAGTTGGAATGCATCAGGACTATGGAGGAGAGAGGGAGGGCCGGGGAAGGGCTGCGTACAACTGGTAATCATTATTAATAATAATGATTATTATAATGATTATTTAGGGACCAGAAAATCACGCAGTCCTACTAAACTGGGATGGGAAAAGTCCCGAAGTCTTGCTAACACTAGAGAAGCGGCAGCCGACACGTAACTATGATAGGGAAGCCACTGCAGAAGGGCACATTCTTCGGTTCAGAGACTGAAGAATCTATTTTGTTAAGGTGACGAAATCGCAAGCTTTGTTTTCTAGCAGAAATCAAATTGGCTATTTCTAATGATCATAGCGTCCTGGAGGAGAGCTGGCAGGGAACAGACACTCCACTCTGCCTTGGGTTTCACACAATAGTCAAAAACCAGAGTATATGCTGTGCTATAGCTAACAAATAATACAAGGGACTGACATAATACTCTGAACCTCATTCCACAGCAACTACCAAACAACAAGCTTAAAGTTCGCAAATTACATGTAGTCAAGTATAATTCAGGGCAGATTGTTTTCATTATAGTAAGATTATGGACTCTGTAATATTCAAGAAAAAAGAATATAGAATTGAATATATAATTGTAAACTGTTAAAAACACTAAAAGACATACGCATCAGATCTACTGATATTTTCTGTTGAAAAGAAGACAATCTAAAACAACTGAAAAACTACCACTCTTTTTTTTTTTATTGCTGTTCTAGGGGACATTACATTAGAATGGTCTTTTTTTTTTTAAGATTTTATTTGTTTATTTTTAGACAGAAGGGAATGGAGAGAGAAAGAGATAGGGAGAAACATCAATGTGTGGTTGCATCTCATGTGGCCCCCCTGGGGACCTGGCCTGCAACCCAGGCATGTGCCCTGAGTGGAAATCGAACCAGCGACCCTTTGGTTTGCAGCTCGCACTCAATCCACTGAGCTACACCAGCCAGGGCTGAAAAACTACCACTCTTGACATGAGTCTTTCTACTTTAGAAACAGAAGTGACAGGAGGTGTTGGCAGGTAGATGACCGGTAGAGAAAGAATAAGAAAAGACATTTTTAGGCTCTTATTCGTAAGGGAACAGGAAGGATAGGCATACTGGCTCTGCATGGGTAGGAAGGTCCAGCCCTGCTAGCCTCCAGAGGACACTAGAATTTCTCTGCTAGTCTTTTAGGCTTTTCCCCTTTACCATGGGACACCCAAGCAGTTATGGGCCTGTATTTTTTTCTGAGAGTAAAACCATGAAACTGGAGTAGGTAAAACGAGGTACTTGGCTAATGGCACTGAATGGAAATCCAGTAGAGGATCATTTCGGACAAAGGCAACTGCTGAGTTTTCTGACCACCGCTCCTCTCAGGTTTCATTCCGAGGTACACAAAACTGGAAGAGCTCAGCAACAGAGAAAATGTGCATGTGACTTTGAACAAAGGTCATCAAGGGAACGCATATATCATGTAATTTGAAATGTTATCTTTTGATTCAATTTATGTTCAACAAAGAAAAAACATTCTGGGAGAAACTATTGATAACAAACAATGTATCTTTATAATCACAGGAAAATCAACAGTATCGAGTGGCCGGATTTGGTCAAGAAGAAATATAATTACAGTGTGGCATGCCATTTATTTTAGCTTTTACAACAAAGCAAGGGTTTGAGGAATCTGAGGAGCATTTCACAACCATTTACTAAACAGTCTCCAATCTCAAAAACAGCTTATAATAATTTTATGGCACATACAACATGCATCAAATACTCTGTATTGTTTAATAACTAAATAAGACACTGCATCATTTTCTTCCTAGTTTACAATCAATATTCATCTCCTTTCACTTGAGAAAGTCCATTAATATTAAGGTTTTTGAACAAAACCAAGGAAAAGAACCCATAAGGAAAAGAACCCATGACCTTATTTTTACTAATGAGCCGCTGTGGTTTTTGTTCTAATGAACTATATATGTAAAAGAATGATTCTCATTTGACTAACTGTAGAGAAAGGAAAACCAGTCTGTTACCAACAGGACAGGTTACTGAGTTAGACTTCAGGATACAAACATTTATTGGGGGAGGGGCTCTCTGTTCTGAAGCATAACTCCCATTTAAGGTGGTGGGAATTCTGTTTATTTCATATTCCCACTGAGTGGAAAGTTGGTATTGTTAAGGCTTCAGGAATATTCCTTCAGAGTTGAGCAATCTATTAAAAACATGACCCGGGTGAACCGAGTGGATCCTGTGGACATGGCTTGAGAATGTATGTCTAAGGCTTCCGAGTTCTGACAAGAGCTTTCTCTTGTGTGGCAGGACACTCATCTTTCAAGCCTTTCTTTAGAGGAGGCTTGAATAGGATTATTTAAATTGCAGTATATTATATATAAAAAGGTTGTTTTTTATATTCATGCTGTGTATTTGAATTATAGTTCAAACTTATTCTTTATAAAAATAAGGAAGATAATACCAAAATATTTTTCTGTAAAAAGAACTTCATGTTTCTAAAGAAACCACCACTAAAGTTCCCTTGATACCACTGAGGCAACGTTTGATTTGATCACTGGTGTGATCACTCCCATCACTTATTCAGGGAGTGTGACATAAGCGTGAGTAAGGTTTAAAGTATAAATGAGGAACATTAAACTTAGCTCCATGTGAAGGCTAAATATGAGTAATTTCTCCACCATTGCAGAGAATCATCTGGAGCAAATATTTAAGATTTATAAAAGAAATGTTTCTTTTATAAAGTAATTAGAATTTTAACTTGATGCATGATTCAAGTTAGAAAACCAGATGGAGCCCCAAAGAGTTGAAATATTTTAATCACATAGCTGTTTTACTTGATTCTAACCAACACGTATATATATTTTTTATGTCCTTGAAATTACTTCTGCACTATTCTTCCCGAACAGGTTTTGGAAGGTAAAAAGTGGCAACTGTAGTGATTAATTACTGTGTATCTTCAGGCAGTGTTCTCCATCAGAGGCTCGGGGAAGGTTCTCTCGCTTCTTCCAGCTTTGAGAGGATCCACTGTTGTGAGGAAATAAACCAATACTTGCTTACTTCAATGAACTTGCAATGAAACTCAATATGTAATGAACAGAAATCTAAAAGCTTACTTTCCAGTTTAGTTAGGTGTATATTCATAGCCAATAACTAAATTCATCCTGCATAAGGGATCATTTAGTCACGTAAATGGCCCACACGGCTCAGGGGCAATGGTGTTGAGTTTTATTTAACAGTCAGAATAATGTCTTTCTAAGGTCATTGGACTTGAATGTCCATCTTCAGAATAAGAAAAGTAAAATAAACCGTACTGAGAGACAGGGTAATGTAGCAAGTAGATTGGGTAACTCGAGCATAGTGTGAAAATCATCTATGCGAAATTCTTCCCAACCTATACCAGTCCTGCCTCACAAAGCTTCGCGACTCCGTGTGTAAGACTCCCCTGACTGAGTGGGAGCAGTTACATACTCTGCAGTGGCCAGTGGTAGCTCAGCAACATTCCTGAGCATTTCTAGTTGTTCTCATAATACAGTATTTTCTGTTTTGAGAAGATTTGAAATTACAAACACAAAATGCAAATGTAATGCAAACCTTTCTATCAATAATGTCTATTATCATTGGGCCTGTATGATAGATAAAAGCCTTGGAGGGGATACTGGGGTTAGCCCATTCTGATAAACTTTGGCAGAGATATCTGTGCTTCTTTAACTTAAGGAGAACACAGTGGCCATAGCTCTAGGTAGGATAAAGAGAGAGAGAACCGAGCTCAGGAGTCTTCTCTGGATGTTTCTGGCAAAGCAGGAGATTAAAAACAACCCTTCTCTGATAAAATAATGCAGTGACAGAGCTTAAATGGAAAACATCACGGAGAAACGGAAATAGTGGTGCTGCCGTTCAGCACCACGGAAGGTGGCAGCCTGAAAGGCATGCTATTATCATGCTCCCGTCCGTCTCCCTGTTGCAGGCAACAAGCCTATCGAGGCTCCGGTCACTTTACTCCTCCTTTCGGTTCTCTGCTGTTAGAGTGCCAGTGTTGGTTTATATCACACTGTCTGGGTAGAAAACTGCATGGCCCTTGCTAAATGGTCCAGCGTTCCTGCTTTGGGGTCCAGATGTGACCAGTTAACTGGTAAACAGTCATGCCCAGCCAGGACAACACAGTATGAGGTATTTAGTAAACACGTGTTTCATGACACAGTGAGGACAATTCAGTATCAGAAATAGCATCTTAGTTGTGATTAATGAGGTAGATAATCAGTTCGCAGTTCTTTTCCCGACAATGCACAGCCTGGTAATTGCCATAACCCCAGTGCTTTTCAATCCATATAATTCATACTTTAAGGAAACTAAGGTTAAATGACTTCCCCAAGGTCCTACAGTCAAGTAGGAACAGAACCAATACTGAAACCCAGATTTTCTGACTATAGGCTTGGCTCCTTTTGTTAACGTGCCAAGCTATAGCAATTAAAAAAAAAAAGTCACTATAGCCCTGACTGGCGTGGCTCAGTTGGTTGGGCATTGTCCTGCAAGGTGAAGGGTCACCAGTTCAATTCCCATCAGGGCCTGTGCCTGGGGTGCGGGACCAGTGCCCCCTGGTTGGGGCATGTGTGAGAGACAACCAATGGATGTTTCTCTCTTACATCGGTGTTTCTCTCCCTCTCTTTCTCCCTCCCTTCCCCTCTCTCTAAAAATAAGTAAGTAAAACCTTTAAAAAATTAAAAAATCACCATAGCTATACAGCAGAGAAATCTACAATGTGGGACTAGCCTTTCCCTGCTAGAGCTAGTAGATTAGCATTAGAATGAAATAATTTCTTTGGTTGGACTTTTTCACAAAGTATTACAGTTAGAATTTGAAATAAGATGGAACCATTTGATATTAAAAACAAGTAGGTGTGTTATATTCAATCTAATGAAAAGTAGTTTTGGGGAAATATTATCTAGTTACATATATTAAAACTGTCAAAATATAAAAACAATTAAAAACAAACAAAACTTATCTGCCTCAAAAAACAGTGCAACTTTCATGACTTTGAAAAGCGCAGCTGCTGTCTGTCTGTGTAAAAAATTATATTTACCTTAGCATCCTCTGGGGTCTTGAAGTTAATTATTTTTCCAAACTCTTTGGCATGGAATACAGACTTTACTCGTTCCTATAAACAGAATAAGTGACTTCATTAAAATGAAAGTCCAGTTGCAGAAACATGAGAAAGAAATGGCATGCAGTTTCAGAAAGCGGTGTTTAAACTGTCCATTTTATACAAACCTTTAAAAAAGTCAAGAGGGAAACCAAGAAGAATCCAACACAAATTGAAAAAAAAAAGACTAAGTGCTAACACATCCATTATCACTAAACCTAAGTTCTAGAGCTTTAGGTGAGATTCTATTGCTAAAGCCATACAGGGTTTACACAGAAGATGAGAAGGAGACAAATTTGGGAGAAGGGCTGCTGTTTTTCCCTTCAAAAAACTTCTCAGATACTTCCTGATATCTGGCCATGGAATAATGATGATTTCAGCTCAAAAATAATAGATATATATTTGTGTACATACTTATATACCTACACATGTGTGTATGGAGGTGTGTGCATGTTTGTATGTATATATGTAACTTCTGACATTTTAATCATCCAATAAGAATGTAGCTTGAGGATCAAAGAAATCAGGGTGATTCCTAGCCCTATATGACTGTATTCCGCTTTTTATACTCCTTCAGTATACTCCTTCTGTTCAGTGTTTGCAGGGAGAACTGTCTAGTGGTAGACATTAAACATTAAGGGGATAAATAGAAAGAATGGATTATTGAGGAAGAGGGCGGTGTCTACCACTATTAACTATGAGTAGGGTCACAGAAGAAGCAATATGGAGTTTTTTGGTATTCTAACAATTCCTGTACGTCATTCCAATCTCCATGCAAATATAGACTCCAGAAGAAATCAGATTATTTTATTAAATAGAAAAGGATGGCCTTGGCTGGTGTGGCTGAGTGAATTGAGTGATGGCCTGCGAACCAAAAGCTCTTCAGTTCGATTCCCAATCAGGGCACATGGTTGGGTTGCAGGCCAGGTCCCCAGTAGGGGGTGCTCAAGAGGCAACCACACACTGATGTTTCTCTCTCTTTCTCTTTCCCTTCCTTTCTCTAAAAATAAATAAAATCTTTAAAAATAAAATAAAATAAAATGATGACTGCTAATATAATGTCTCAAGAATAGGGAGAAGGGGAAGAAATCAAGGAGATAAGAAGTTTATCCTTGGAGAGAAAAAACATAAAAAATGCCAAGACTAGACAAGAAGCTACTAGCCACTATCCATTACTTCATATGCTCACCACAGGGCCTTTCATTTCCTGAATGAATCAGAGAAATTCTCAATTGAAAAAGTTCGTCTGGAGCTAATATCCAGCCTACCCCACCCCCATGTTTTTGGAATGAGGGGTAAAATTGGAGAAATGGTCTTCGCTGGTTAAAAATAAGGCCTAGGGCAGTTATCACCAGAAGGTATCTGCTGATTCTGCCCGCCTGTGTCCAATGTCCCCTTACTTCTCACCTTCTCTCAGCCCAATACCTGGTAGCACCATGGTGATCCCAGGACCGCTCCCTGACCAAAGTGACTGATTCAGGAATAAGCAAGCAGACCAAAGGTGACCCAGTGAGAAGATTTCATTCAGCTGAGCTACTAGGATATGAGCCTGAACTTCTCCTGGCCATCCTGTCACCAAAGGATAGCCTGCTTGAGAATGAAGCCCACACTGAGGAAAGGAGAACCTGGAGGTGGGGATGGCAACGAAGGGAGAATGCGGTGGAAGGGAGGGAGAATAACTGCCAATGATATCATTTGAGCATGTTTAAGTTATAAGATGTAGACTGAAACTTTGCAGTTACACGAGCCCATTAAATCCCTCAAAATCAAAACATCATAAACATAACAAAATCTTACTTGGGTTGAGTCAGAGTATTTGCTAATACAGCCAGTGCCAGAGTGGCCCTATACACAGGTTAACTAGTCAAATACCCTGAGGCCAAATAACATTATCTTCTATCACATATACCTACTGTATTACTATACCTATATACGGCTGCAACCTGTAAGACCCAATGCGATCACTACAACTTACAAATGGTACTGAGTCTACTGACTGGCCCAATGACTAGGAAGTCACTGTATTTTATAACAACATTCAAGTACCAGGCACTGTGCTACTGCTGGTAATCAAAACAGAAAGAAAAATAGCCTCTGCCTTTGAATTATAACTGAATTGGGAAGATAAAATAATATCTTTAAAAAGAGAAAGAATTATCAACTACCAGCTGTCATTTTCAAGTGTGTTTTTTTGAGATTTTCAAAGAAAACCATTCTGCAGGGTACCGCTGGGTATTTTGAGATACACAAACGATATTCTCATATTGGACAGCAAGTAGTGAAAAGGTAAGGTTCTATTACTGAATAGGATTATTACTAAATAAGAACCCAGGAATGTGGTAGACGATGTGATAGCAAATTAAAGTAGTGCATTTTTTCTTATCCTAGCTTTTCCTTTAAACCTGAGTTAGACAGCAGGTGTAAAGAAAAACCCTATGAAGATAAAACATCTGTAAGGGAGGACACTTTCAAAAGTGAAACAACTATTTCAATGTGTTATTTTCAGTTCCAAGTTTTTTATATGATCTGAAGAGAACCAGAGTATCAGTTCCAAGTTTTTTAAAAAAATGTATTCAACTTACCTTTGCCTCAATGCGCAGTCTTCTCCCATGAACAATGAATGGCTCTTTGGTAAACTCATCAAAACTGTACTGCCACTCACAGGTAAGCTGTCCAAATGTTCCTTTTGTTACAAATAATATACCACTGCAGGGAAAAAAAATCCACTTTAAAAACCAAGGCACTTATATCCAGTGATATAATCATATCTGGATACACATTCTTTGCAAATGTACACAGAATATTCACAAAGACTATTCTGGGTCATAAAAAAAAACAAACCTTAATGAAGTTAAAAGAACTGAAATCTTACAAAGTCTGTTCTCAGATCACAATGAAATTAAACTAGAAATGGATAACAGAAAAATAAGAATATTTCTAAATGCTTGAAAATTAGCATACTTCTAAATAATCCATGGATCAAAGAATCTCAAAAGAAATTAGAAACTATTTTGAACTGAATGAGAATAAAAATACTTCATAACCAAATTTGTGTGATGCAGCTTAAATAATGTGAGTGGGGAATTTATAGCACAACATACTATATTAGAAAAAACAGTTATGAAATATATAAGGTACTTTATAAGAAATAGGAAAAATTTGCAGAATTTTTGATAATTGCAAAAATTTGCAATTATCTACCAATATTTTGGGGAATTTTCATGTAATTAATACTGTAGAATAAATGCTTTTATTACTAAGACTCCATGTAATATGTTTGTCAACCTACATCAGAAAGAGGCTTTTAAGATTAATTATGGTCCCTCCCCCCAATTTTGAGGGAAAAAAATAAAGTGATGAAAATGTGTTCTGTCTACGGTAATTTTATTTCATCCTCCCTTCAAATGCCTTTCTTCCGCAAGAAAGATATCAACTATAAGTGCAACCAGAGGTTTCTTTAAGTTACATATACAGACATAGCACAAATAACACCCCTTTTTATTAAAAATATTTTATTACAAAATCATAAGCATGTCATCTGTAACATGGCAATATCACACTCAAGCACACCATATGACATTTTAGGTAAAATGTTCAAATTAAAACTATAAATTATTATATCCATGTTATTATCCTACCAACCACACACAATCAGGCATTACTTCTGCCAGACCATGTACACTAAGTAAGTTAAGGACCTGAGTTAAAGAAAAATCAGGCTCCTGATTAGAATGGAAGAGAAAACTAATCGAGATTTAACATTTCTCACCTCAGTCTTCTGTCTGATACCCTCTTTCACCAACCCTGGATCATGGAGCTGTGCAACAAACCCTACTAGTGGTCCTCTAGTACATCTCCAAGTAAGTGAATTATCAAAGGTAGGCTAATGCTGCAGTAGGAACTTAGCACTCCCTCTCCTTATTCAAAGACCCTTTTATCCTCCAGTCTAAAACTTGGAAAAAAAGGAAATCCTAAGAATAAATATTAACTTTCAATTAATTAGAACTAAGTCACTCCCCTTACTCTGTCGAGGTTTATGTAATCTCATTTAAAGAGTTCTATGTCAAAATAAGGTCAAGTATTTAAAAAAGAAGAAACATGTATGTAAAAAATGTTGCGAGATTTGTAAACTAATAAACAGACTCTTCTTTAACTCTGATGAATCACGTTTCCTTTAGCCAGTGAGTAAGAGGGGTAACGAAAACATGATTGAAAACTGCTATGAATAAAATAACTGCTGAAGCACTGTCTGCAACTACTAAAGTTTAGAACAATTTTTGATGTCATTTACAGTACATACTATTAAATGAATACTATCAGAAAGTCTTTCACAAATTAAGAGAGATCTCTAACTGCTGACAAAGAATAATCATTAAGACATAGATCTAAAGTAAAAAAATTAAAACAAAGTACAGAGTTGTATATATAATAGAGTCTATTTACATTAAAATACATATGCTTGCATAGGCATAGAATATTTCAGGAAGGATTCAAAGGAAACTAGTAAAACTAGTTGTTTCTTGGATGCAGAAAAAAGGAACTGGTATCTGGGATGGGACAAAGACTGACTTGTACATGCATACTTTTAATGCTGTGTGAGTTTGCTGTATAAGAAAATTAGGGCAGTACTGTAAATTTTAGACTCAGAAATTATTAAAATTAAAACATTAAAGGTTCGATAGTCAACTTGAACAAGAATCTTATACAACTTTACCTTTTCAATAATGAACAAACTACACAGGTTTATTGACCATTCCTTTCTATTTGGCCATGAGTTCTTGCCCCTGGCCATTTTCACTCTCTGACATCCAGAAATCTCTGTATTAAAGCTGCATTTGCTCATTCTTTCCCTGCAAAAACCTGTCCTACTGAGGCTATGCCACTGTATTTTTGCATGTGTCCTTCAACTGTCTACAGTCTAAATTTGAGAAATTGGCTGTAGCTGGGAGCATCCACATAAAAAATTGATCTGCCCTGGCTGGTGCAGCTCAGTGGATTGAGCGTGGGCTGGGAACCAAAGGGTCGACGGTTCGATTCCCAGTCAGGGCACATGCCTGGGTTGCAGGCCAGGTCCCCAGTGGGGGCCACGTGAGAGGCAACCACACATTCATGTTTCTCTCCCTCTCTTTCTCCCTCACTTCCCTTCTGTCTAAAAAAAAATAAGTAAAATCTTAAAAAAACAAAAATTGATCTGTCTTCAATGTTTTATCTGAAGTAGGATAGTAAGCAGCCAGGAAAATTCCTTGGCAAGTGGAATGGGGAAACTGAGACAGACAGTTAAGGCAAACTGGCCTCATCCAGCATCCTGACTTACCTGCCTCCTTCTCTCTCGCACGATCACTTTTTTAAGCATTAAATCCTCAGGACAACGAGGTTCTGATCAGTATGAAATAATCTTAGGAAAAAAGCCTCAGGTATGTTGAGCACTGAGACAGAGTTTTGGTCAAACTATGATAAAATCTAGGCCTCAGTTGTGTTTCAGCTCCAGGCTCAGCAAAGCAGCAAAACCAGACAAAGCAATGCCAGGGTTGACATCAGGACCAGATGCAATGACCAATAACCCCCTACCCTAGCACTGCCCATGACCCTGACCCTATATGCGCACTTGATTAATCAGCATATTAAAGAACAGAACTGGAAAGTTGATGAATATTCTATTGAGACCCTCATCTGAGGCCTCCCCTAAAATTTGTGCCTTTAGAAAACAGACAAAAACCCTGAAAACAAAGGACCCAGTGCATGCCTTCTCTCCAGAGCATGCCCTTGCCTTCCTCCTGTGTTTCTATCTCCTAATCGCTAAGGGCCCTTCTTTGGCCTCTGTAACTTTTTCCTGAGTCTCTGCAGCCCGGCTGGCTCACTTCTTCTGCCTCTAAAGACCAAGGCAACTTTCTGAGCAGTTTGCTCAAAACTTCTCTTCAAGTATACTTTAATTCTGCATTCTAAATAAATTTTATCTTGAACAAAAGTTCTTGACTCTAAATTCTTTCTTTGCCGAACTCAAGAACTGAGAATCGACTTCACTGTTAACACACCTACTCACGTGAGTGCATCAATATGTATGCTAATGAAGAGTTACCACAAGAAGACTGTTCACTCCTGGGCTAACTTGAAATTGTGTACTTTTTCAGAGGGGAAGGTGGAACAGTACTGCCTGCCCTTGAGAAAACAGTTTTATCGAAATTCCCATATTAATCTAAATTGGTTGAAATGAATTCAAAATTATTTAATTCATAATTATGTCTGTGCATGGCTATGTATTTACCTGTACTTGAGCACAAAGCTAAACATGAAGTTATGTAAGGTTTTAGGAATGAGGCTTAGAGCAGGAGGACCAGAGTCAGCAGGAGTCAGTGAGAGTGTCTGTAACAAAAGGTGAGTAACAACTGCTCACTTCATGAATGGTTGTCAATTAATCTCTTATCAAATTACATTACAGAAAGTTACCTTTTGGTTATCATCAACATATCTGTTTTGTTGATCATGACATGGGTAAAATATTTGTATTTTGCAAATCTTCCATTTTCCATGACCTAAAAAAAGGTGAGAGAAAATCAGTAATTAATTCAATTGTAATGTAAGCAATCCCTCATGATCTTCTAAAACCATTTCTCAATAGTGCAAGTCATTAACATATTTATATAGTAAATATATCATCGGAAAATTGAATATTCACAAATTAATTGCTGCTTCCTTTTTAAAAGTATCTATCTGAATTGCTTTATTCAAGATTACTCAGGTGCAGCCATATCATTCTTTAATGCTGGGATTTTAGAAAATATTGTTAATATCTTATAAAATTTAATTGGAGCCAGTAAGTTTACTATTAAACTGTCACATTCATTTTATCTTAGCAAATATGTATTTGATTCATCTGTACAACACATGTAAACATACACACTTAAACATACATATCACATAAATTACTTTTAGCTTCCACCCTGCCCCTTCCCTGGAATTTCCCTATCTGCCTTACTAATATGCTTCTTTTGGGTCAATTTCACCACTCACTCAAAAATAAGGAGCAGAGCATTTCGAGACAAACAGGGAACTCCACGCCCCAGGCCCTAATTAACCTCTGCAGTGGCCTTCAATTTCCTCTCAAGGTTGATGAAGCACTTTCTACCCAAGACACTCAACAATTCTTTGTCCCAGAATACACAAAGACAACTATAAAAACAAAAGAGACTTACTCTTCTGTTCTGAATACTACTATTTGTTCTGAGGATAAAATTACTTTGGCTATTTAAAATATATTGAAGGCTAGACTACTACTTTTTAAAGACAAATGATGTAATTGTGACTAAGATCCCTCAAGAAGAGGTATGTTAAGAATGTAGCCTAAATGTTAGATCTTTTGAAGAAATCCCAAAAGAGGATATGAAGATTTTAGAAAATTTTGTTCCATGAGGCTATATTTAAAAAAACTAAAATTATTTAGCATAGAAGAAAGGTAAAAAGTAACTACTTAGTAATCTTGGTAAAGAAGCCTGATAGGAAGAAAAGTCTTCATTTCTGTTGGAGACTGAACTTAAAACAATAACAGCAACAAAAACCCAACCATGAGGCATACCAATTAATTGCATGGAAGAATTTTCTAACCTTAAACACCATAATATTGAACAAAGAGTATCTTTACTATTTTCCTGTAGTAGATAGAACAAGTAAACACACATTTCTTGAATTACAAATGAAAAAGGGACATAACCACAGATGCAGAAGAAATTTATAAGGATTATAGGTCATAAATTATGTAAATAAATTTGAAATACTAGGCAAAATTGGTCATGTTTTAAGAAAATATAAATTATCAAGAGGAAGAAGCATCAAATGTAGGAGAAAAGAGTAGAAATTATTTGCAGATGAGATGTATCTGGGAAACCCAAGTACATAATATCCAGTAGCTTTATTTAATAAACACAAATAACCAATTTGAAAAATGAAAGAAAAAAATCCTGTTTTGCAAGTGTAATAAAAAAAGAACTTTACACAAAAGCTTAACAAATAACATGGACAATTTATGTGATAAAAGCTCTAACACTCTATTGAGGGTAATAAGAAAATTTGAAAATAAAAATCTGTGTCTTATTCTTGGATACATAATAATAAAGATGTTAGCCTCCCATTTTTATTCTCTCTCTCTCACACACACACACACACACACACACACACACACACTCAGTGTGATTCCAAGATGGTGTTTGGTAGTTTGTTTTGGGCAGGGGGAGAAATGATTCGACAAAATTATACTAAAATTTATCTGGGAGAAAAGTGATAATATTTGTAAGGTATGAAAGGAGAAGAACTCCTCTAGCGGACATTTACACAATTTATAAGTGCAGTAGTGCAACAGTCTGGTGCTGGTGGAAGTCGTATACAGACATATCGTAGAAAGAATGCAGATTCTAGAAACTGACCAAAAGGTACACAGGACTTTATCAAATTCTATAAAATATACGGATTTATGAAATCAAAACAGCATTTCAAGTTCCTGGACAAAACCATGTATTATCAAATAAATGGTGTTTCAGGCAACTAGCTGGCTAAAGTTGGATCCCTACTTCTCTCTATCTACCAAATTACTTCTACATGGATAACTTATTTAAGTATGTAACAATACCATAGAAGTACTAAATAACATTTTAATAACCTTAAAGTGGAAAAGGCTTAAATATAAAATACAAAGTCCATAAAATTTAAGGTAAAAACATTTCCTAAGAACATGAAAATCAAACACTATTAAATGGCAAAACAATAAGCAAATAGACAGAAATAAAATAACACAAAAAGAACAAAGAGTAAGTTTGGAGAACATTTGTCGATGCAGATATATAAAGTTAATTTCATCTACAGAGAATTTAGGGATATAAGTAAACCACTATAATAAGTATACTAATAAGAAAAAGTGTGAAGTTTATGAACAATGAGTTCAGCAAAACACAAAAAAAATGACCAATAAACACATGAGAAAATGTTCAATTTAATTCAAAATCAAGAAAATGCAAATCAATTAAATGTAACCTTTGAGTCTGCAATTCCACTGCTAGGATTTATCTTATGCAAAAGTATCCCAAATTATACATATAGGAATCTTCATGGTAATATTGTGTTAAAAGCAAAAAAATCTAAATGTTCATTAATAGGGGACTATTTAAATAAATCACAGTAAAGCCATATAATACGAGATTATGTGGTCAGGAAAAAGGCAGATGTGTGTAGAGATGAAGAAAAATGTGCAACATATGTTAAGTAAAATTACTGAGAATGAATCGGAGGGGAGGCAGAAATAGATACATGTCTACTTACTTACATGTGGACAGAACATTTTTGGAAGGGTTGGTACAAACACACCAATCTGCTCATTGACCTTATCTTTGGACTTGGGAAGGGTAATAGTGGGGGTTGAAGTGAAACTTTATGTTTAACTTTACCTCTTTTGTTTCAGTTTTGTGATTATCTGAAAACACATTAGCTTAAAAGTATTTACTTTCTTTTGTTTTACATGGCCAAGTTTAAAAATCAAGAATACAAATGTTGATCTCAAGAATATCACTGCTACTAGAAATCAGAAGTCTATATACCCCATTAATAGATCAAACCTTTCAATAACTTATAAGCTTTACTCTAACCTCAGTTCCTAGCTTCTATTTAAATATTGCATTAAGTTTGGGCAGTGCAGCTGAGCCTGCCTCTCTTCACATTCCACTTCTCAGACCTAACTGAAATCAAATCTAACCTGTGTGCATATATGCAATTAAACCAACTCCAAGAGTCACAATAGCATTTGGTATAAATAAAAGCTAAAAAATAAAAAAAAGTCATTCCTGCAATGTTTTCTGGAGTACATTAAACACCTTAGCTACAACACCTGAAGAATGAATTGATCCAAAACAGTCTACTCTGAATAACGAACTACATTCTTTGTTATTAGACTGGATATATTTGAGTTAGTGTCAAAGATACCTCCATACACAGCAACATTTTTCTGGTCAGTCTCCACTACAAACACGTGAATATGGAATAAGAACAGCACCACAAGCAGAAGCTAAAACTCTGGAAATAAAACCCACAGACGCATGGGAGAGAATGTGATATAGCAGCTATCAGCTTCTACCATGCTGTAAACAGAGTCTACAAATATCATGCTTTGGTAACAATTTCCTGCCTAATTACTTGACTGTATAAATTCGCTGCATATGAAGCTATTTTTTCAGAATGTCATTATATATTGTTTTATGGGGAAATAACAACAGAATTTTAGACCAGGAAGTACACCCAAACCAAACTCATACTTTTAAACATGAAGAAACTTGAGGATCAGGTAGATGTCTGGTCTAACCTTTGGAACCACCTTGTATAGCTTGGTGAGCCTGCAGTTAAGTGACTTGCTTGGGGTCATACTGTCAGTTGCAAAAGTGGGCTGAGCAGAGTGGCTCCTTTACTTCTAATTCCAGTGCTTTCACTATACCATGATTTCTCCTCTTATGGTGTCAGTCATACATTTCCCATCCTACCTCAAAAATAGCCTCAATACTCCGGGATGCTGCAGGGTGCTGAGGCTGGCTGTTAAAGCAGCTTCGGCTGGCTGTTCTTGTTTGTTCCTTTGTTTTAGGTTAACAGGTTCCAATCAGTTTATTGTTAACATGCTACCTTTCTCCATCCCAAACAGATGTCATGTATGAATGTTTCTGCTAAAATAATTTGTGATACCCTGTAAAATAAATGAACCAGCAAAACCAGGGGCTAGAAATCACTATGTAGAGCCTTTGCATAATGACCAAGATTTGGCTGAACTATCTAATGATTGGGCTGAAATATCAAGTACTATCCAGTATTTTAGATATGTTAGCCTAATTTAACATGCTATAACGTTAAAGGAAAAGCAACTTTTTCCTTATTCATAAAAAGTACATAGGAATTGCCTATCGTTTTTAAGAACCTCCTTAAATAAGTAAACAAACACAAAAGTAACTGAATTCACTACATAATTGTCAGAATCTGTAGATAACAAATGTATGGTTATTGGTAAAAGGATACCTTTTGCATTAGGAAAGATGAGTATGCAAACCTTAATTATTAGATATAAATAAACCCAAACAAAATTCATCACAAACTTAGAAACACACAAAAAGCAGGAACTTGAATGATACTGGTGTCAGGGTTCCCCTCTACTAATATCCATATTTCCTGTGAGATATGCCCCAATGCTTTAGAAAGAGAACACACACTAGGGGCCCGGCTGGTGTAGCTCAGTGGATTGAGCGCGGGCTGGGAACCAAAGAGTCCCGGTTCGATTCCCAGTTGGGGCACATGCCTGGGTTGCAGGCCAGGTCCCCAGTGAGGTCCCCAGTGGGGGCCATGTGAGAGGCAACCATACATTGCTTTCTCCCTCTCTTTCTCCCTCCCTTCTCCTCTCTCTAAAAATAAATAAAATCTTAAAAAAAAAAAAGAAAGAAAGAGAACACACACTAGAAACTACTATGCAGAAAACACTGCTAACTCTCAAATCATACAATAGCTATGAAGTAGCAAAGTTCTATAACAAAAATATTTTTGGAAAAAAAAGTATGAACAGACAGATATTAGGAACAAATCAGTACCACAGAAGGCTTTAAATTCCAAACAATATCCAGCTGTTCCTCACTATCCACAGGGAATTAGTTCCAGGACACCCTCTCCTCCCCAGCCCTGGTACCCAAATCTGGCAACACGCAAGTCTCCTAGTTGGCCCTCCATATCTGTGGGTTTGACATCTCGGATTCAATTCAGTATGTGGCTGGTGGAATCAGCAGATACAAAGGGTTCATTTTAAAGTCCTAATATTAGTTGGAAACATATTTAAGATAATTGGATAAAGGATAGAACACACAGTTTCACTAAAAACAAAATTTGATTAATACTAATTTTTTTAAAAGATTGTGTGGAATAAAATGAAAATAAAATTCATCTAGATGAAAGATAAAGAAAGAATCCTATCAAGCAAGAAAAACCAACAAAGTTCAGGCAGGTAATTGTAAATGAAGATAGTAAATGATACCATTTCTTAATTATTTAAGATGTAGACAACTTGTGCAACACAATCCTATCTTTAAAAAAAATGTAATCAATAGGTATAACTTCTTTAGTTATGTGATTAAAGGTTATGGAAAAAAATGGTTTACTAATTCACTTCAAGTATGAAAGACTCTGAGGGCCACCACCAGGCAAAACAGGCATTAAACCAAGATTCATGATCAGTGACAGCAGAAATTCATTACCTTAACTGATTTCATATATATAATAGAATAAATATAAAAAGAGCACAAAAGGGATATTTAGCTTATTCTGTGAGGCAAATTGCTTAAAAACAAACAAATCTTATTGACTGTCATCAAATTTGAGGAGGAATTAGCCCCTAATTAACCCTCCACACCTTTGTCTCTGCCCACGCTAATGAACTATTTCATTTGTCAGCCAAACTATTAACTATGCTCAATGTTTAGAGGGTACAGGAAAGCTCGGAATAACCCTGTGACATAAAATCAAGTAAAATAAACTATTTCTTAAGAAAGGCAAACTGTCATCAACTGGTTTGACTGAAACAGTCTAGAGAAAGGAAAGCATGATATTCATGACATAATATGCGCACTGACAACAACAGACCAGTAATTAACTTACCTAACACATTCTAGAAAAAGGGCCAGAGAGGTTGGTTAGAAATAAAAATGTAAGCATGTAGTTTATAAGACTCTCTCTAACACATTTCCAGCAGAACCTCTGAGTAACATTTATGACCCACAGTACCATATATACTTGAAAACATTTTTCATAAAATACTATATAATTCAGACCAGTCTATTGCTCAACAATCAGTGTGTGAAAATTGTCCTGGTATTTTACCTAAAGTATTCTATTAATTTTCAAAGAAAAAAGGATAAGATTGAACGATGCTTTTATCTCGGTGAAGAGAAATGAGGAATACAGAATTATTTAATGATGACCAAGAGTTAGCATCAACTGGTGTTCATATGGAATAACAAAAATATAACAACAGGTTCTTAATAGGCATTGTATTAATAATCACATACATTACTTCACTTGTTTTAATCTCCGCAAAACCACTAAGGTACTCTTGGTGTTACGTATTTCAACATCAAGGTACTGTTAAGTACTGTAATTACCTCTATTTTACAGTCTGAAAACTGAGGTCAGACAAGCATAATAAAAATTTACATAGCTAATAAAAGGAAAGGTTGGCATTGAACTCATTTACTTGGTTCCAGAATCCAGGCCCTGAGGAGCAGGGTATTGCTACATCTCGGTCAATTTTATTATCAAGATGAGCACAGAAGAACTGTACATATTCCAGTAGCTGCACTGGGATTCCATTTTTACAACTCCCTGGAACATAAGTTCAGATATCCCACAAGCTGCCTCATGCCTCTTGCAACACTTCAATTTCATGTAATACCTGGGAATCACTATCTCTTTGGAAAACTGGGCATCTCTTATGTGTCTCAGGATTCCCACAGTTCTTCAAAGCCTCACATGCAGCAGCTAATCAACAACTGGGAATGAGACTGTGAAGATGCAACATGATAGGACTGGACTCTGACAGGGCATGTGTTTTATTCCCGATCACCAGAATAATAAAGTTCGTTATTATTATAATCTCACGAGATGAGCAGTAATCTTGACTACTCTCTTCAGGGCTGTAACCTGAAGATCCAGAAGAGTGTCTAATGCATAACTAACAGGAGTTTAACAAATACTTGTAAAAAATAAATATGTGACATCACAATTTTTCTGTGTATTCATATAAACTAGGCTACCAAATCACGCAGGAAAAATTCAATTATACATATACAATTATACATTTACTCTTTTGGCAATTTTAAAATTCAAACTAGCCTGGCAACTTTTTTCCAGAAAGGTTAACTTTACATAAAATTTTCCATCATCCATATTTGTGTTCCAACACTGTAGCCTCATGAAATTTCTAAATAAAACTACCTAGACCCAAAGTACCACAAAATATCTAAATGTACATTTCTACACATTGCTTCTTATAGGGTTCTTTAGGGTTAACTTTCACTGAAAAATTGGCACTAAGTTCACTAGTGTCATCGTCAATAGTAACTACAATAGAATAGCAATTCATCTGAATTTATAACTAAAGACTCTTAACTGACAAAAGTATACAAGGTGCTTCCTTTCACTGATTAAATTTTGTTTTTAGATGAATGAAAGAGGTCTGCAATCTAACTGTGTATGAGAATGAAGTTTCATAGGACATTTGGCCAATAAACATAATAGATGTTGCATACTTACATTAAAGTCTTCTAACAACAAAGGTAGTATTGTTATAAAAAATCTGACTTGGCTTCACTAAACTCAACTTATGCTGAGAATTTTAGTGCTTTCCATAGTAACCAGGGAAAGTTATAAGGTAAAGTTTTAACATATCAGTAGAGAAGTCATGGGTTGAGTACCAAGTTACAATTTAGCACCATCAGCTAAATAAAGGCTAAAGATCCTCAGAACTAATACCGACTGCAGAGTTTTAGCTCCATTTGCACAGCTTCAGTGTGAAGAAAGGAAGAATCAAGTTGAATTTACTTGAGCTTAACATTTCAGGATTTCTTTTAAAGTTAAATGTACTAACTTTTCTATTTTAATAGTATTTATCCTTCCTTAATATATTTAAGGAATGCAATGATGACAAGCTTTTGGAAAAGAATTAGGAATCAAATTAATCTCATTCAAGTTACTGATTTAAAAAAGGAATTAAAAATTTCATTTTACACTTGAGACAAAGAGAAAGGTGGAACCTCCCGTAAATGGAACTATTGCTTCAAAAAAAAAAAGATGTAATTTCAAAGCCTTACACAAAAAAGGATTCTAATGGAATACTGTAGGATTCTAAGTAGGATGAATCACTCTATCAGGCCAAAATAAAGTTAGTGTGACCTACTACTAAATATTCAAAAGTATGGGCCTTTGAAAATGATGTGCTAAAGACTCTCCAAGAGATTTCAGCTAAACTAGTAAATGAGGTATAATAATTTTATCCAAGGTGGATAGGTAATCTCCATTTCTATTTGATCTGCTTTATCTAAGATGCTAAGAACTCCAATTGGCCCGGACAATAGAATTTGGCTCTCTTCACTTTTCTCATTCCATTCAGAAGCATGCTTCTGGAGAGGAAGAGTTCCAAAATGAAGAGTGAAATCCAATAAGCCTTTGTTCCTAGTTCTTGTGCACTTACTCAAAATTTCAGATGAAGCCAGGAAGAGTTGAGTCACTACTCTGGTGATCTG